>APFE031611002.1:0-11803 GCA_000404065.3 Pinus taeda
TCTCACATGTGTAGGAAGTATATTTAGTAAAATTGTTACTATAGACTAGTGTACCTAATTTAGGGGATTTTAATCAAATTTTTGTTAGCAAAATACTAGACAAATGCTCAAGAACATTGCCAACAGCTAATTGAGTGAATCCCTTTGCTTGGAAATGTTTGGAAACATATGGAACCTCTTGAGATGATTGACATCTTTAAATTGTGGCTTAAGTAGCCGATCCATGGGTATCTAAGATGTCAAAATCACTGAGAATCACACATGAATCCCTTAGTATGGATGGACTTTTTCCCACAAAGTTTGGAACCGATAGATTTTTCACCACATAATGCCTTAATAGAACACCTTGTCACCATCTATTCCATGCACTATAAATTTTAACTACTAAATACTATATTTACAAAATCTAATAATTAAAATATATTTGATAAAATAATATCTTTGAAAAAAACATAATAAAATAATGATATAAGATATGTGTGATCCACTTAAACATAATACTATAAAATGTATGTGATCCATTTGAACATGAAAATATATATATATTTTTAATATATAATTTATTTGCACCCTAAAAAATATCAAAAATTTGAATTTCATTAATGCACTTAATAAATCTTCGAATAATGAATGCACCTTTACTAACACTTAAACACATATATGAATTATTTTGGTATTGCTTTTCTACTAAATATGATTGATGAAATATGATGAATTGACCTAAAGATGAAGAAAAGCCCTTCACCATAAAATGAATTTGGTGGAAATTCATATTAGAAAGTTGAATTATCACATCCATGTTCATAATTATGTGATTTATGTATCTAATAGTTATATATGCAATTATTTTTTGGTATTGTTTTTTTATTAAATATGGTTAATGCAGACATAAAGGAAATGGGATGAATGGACATAAAGATGAAAAAGAAGGCCTTTCTGCATAAAATGAATTTGGTGGAAATTCATCCTGGAAAGTTGAATTATCACATCCATGTTCATAATTATATGATTTATCTATAAGGTGAAGGGAAGTTTTACTAATTTAGATTAAATTCCTTGTCATCTAAATTAGATATTTAGATATATGAAATGTGAGGAAAATTTTGCAAATTTAGACTTTTACATTGAATATTTTATTAGTGAGATAGATACGAGAAACTATTATGGGTTGCCTTTTTAGATAGAGTTCTTGATTCACACTAAATACAATTGCCAAGCTAATGGTAATTGGTAGATATAGCTACTAATAGTAAATTAAGCGATTTTCCAATAAATGTCGGTAAGAAGACTATTTAAGACTGTTCAGTGGAGTCCATTATAGTTTTGCATTATAGGTTTATATTAGGTTTATCTCCACAAAAGTATAATTCTTCTTCTTCTTCTTCTTCATCATCATCATCATCGATGTTAAGTGATTTTTTTGGGAGTTAATAGAATTTACATGTTCTTGTAATTAAATATTAATATATTAATAAAATAACATGTTTATGTTGGGATTAGGTTTAGAAGTGTGTAATAATTTATTGTAAAATTAAGTGAAATATTTAACAAAAACGAAAATATATTTATAATATTATTTATAATGATTTCAATATTTAAATCAAAAATATTATTTCTAATAAGTTTTTTAATAAAATAAAGGATAAATTGAATGTGAGAGGCTCCCTCCTGGTGAGAGGCTTAAGGTTCAAGGCTTAAGGTTCAAGGGTCATGGCTCGCCCCTGTGTGTTCGTGGCTCTGAGGTAAATCCTAATCCATAGCATCCCTTTCATTTTAAGTACCAGAGCCCGCTTGTTTTTCATATTTGAGTTCCTTGTATCATATTTATATATATTTTGGTCTCGAGGTGTGTGATAATAATTTGTATTTACTCATTAGTGTGACAAAACTCTATATTATTTAGTATTTTAAAGAAAAGAAAATGAGAAACTTAGCCCTTAAAATATCTCAAATCGATGATAATATCATTTTTGTTTCAGAAATAAGTGTAGTAATAATGATTAAGTTGAAGATGAAGAGTCCCTCTTGGTGATGTCTAAGTAAATTAAAATATTTTGATCAACATTGCCCATAATTTCTCCATAGATATGTTTTTTTATATACACTAAGATGAAGATAATATAACAATGATGAAAAAATATTTTTAAAAATCAATGGGTTGTAGGAGTGTTATGACCTCAACATCTTAGGATTGTCAATAATCATGCTTAATCAAATACATAAAACAATGAAGTGCAAGAAGAGGATACACCCTTCTAACTAAAACCAAACCAAAATTAATTTGGCAATCAAGTTTTAATAGTAAGGTGATATCGTAAGATAATGCCCCAACAATAAGAGGGAAAATCTCAATTTTTGCAAAAATATTAGCATGAGACATATCTCTCTTATACCTAATATGTTTGAATATCATGGAGACAAAGACTCCCTCAAGAGAAAACTATTTATCCAAGTCCAACTATGAATTATTGATCTCAACCTCGTGTATATTAGAAAACACCCATATTCTACATCAAACTCCTATAACTAAACCACTTTTGCACACTTGAATATTCGTTACTAGCCAAAATCATGGCCCAAAGCTCTCATAATAGTTTCCAAGGGTAGCGTCCTTATTAACCTATCATTTTCATTTACAATGGGATCAAAAGGAAACACCATGTTTCCAAAAAACTTCAAGAACATTTAGTGCATTGAATTCTTGTTATGTGAAAAAGTTTTTTCCTACATGTACACACTACAATAGCCAACAAACACAAACGTCAACCCCCTACATGGATCTATTCAAATAGCATGCATCCATAGTGATTAGAAACCAATACTGAAACCATTATATCTACAAGCTTATAATGGTTAATGGTTACTAAAATGAAAATTTTTGAAATTAATAGATTTTGTATTTGATATATATTATATATATATAACTATATTTATATATTATATATATATATTAATATGAAAAATATGTCACAAAAACATAATAGAACATATTTTACTCTTCTTGAGCACTTTTATATGATACAAAAATTGGTGTTAAAATTATCAATATATTATTTGATTTATTTTCTTCATTGGTTCATTATTGTTTTGTTTTTTTTTCATATTTTTAATCAATTCGCGGTTCTTATATATATGTGGTGTGTGTGTATATTAATTTATATATATATATAATATTATATATATGATGTATCACTATTTCTAATTTTTATAGTTCATTCCACCACATCTCATACAATCTATATAATTATGTTAATAATGAAACTTTGTCAAAAATATATTTTAAATCAAAATATCTAAGAGTTTAACATGAAAATAATGTTTTTTTAAGGGATAAAGTATTGGAAAATGATCAAATGTGGTTTTTATGTGATTAGTAAACAAAATTTTGTGCAGTGTACCGTAGTGAAATTTTGGTCCTCTATAAAAACTTGTTCATATAGATGATGACTATTTGAATTCAAGAATCTTTAATCATATTTTCTTATGGAAGGACTACCATGTGGAAAGTTGGTTGTATGGTGAGTGTAGCAAAGATTGTAGAGCTTGGTGGAAATTTCATTGCTTGTACAATAACAACATTATCTTTTTAAACTCGACTCTAACAAAATTGTTGTGTATTCTCTCTCTCTCTTTACCTTTTCTCATTGCCTCCCACTTATTTATACCTAACTAGAATACCTAAATCTACCTAGGAATCAATACAGCCATCAACATTTTAATTGAGATTTTTTAAATAAGAAATCACAAATAAGGGTGTTTATTCCACTAAATATATCCAAAAAGTTACTCTTAACCCCAATCACTATCATTAATAATAACATAAAAATAGCTAATCACAAGAATGGGTGTGTCTTTAAAAATACTCAAATTATAATGAAAACATTAACAACACTCTATTTTTACTAACCTAACAAATTCAATCAATAAATTAAATAATATTTAAGAGTCAAAAATTTAAATATAAACAACATAATAACACACTCAAAATTGATTAATAATTCAACATCAAAAACATTCCTAATGAATTAATGACTATGGTTAAAACACTTAATATTTATTATATATTATTTAAATTATATATATATATTATATATTAGAATGACAAAGATATTTAATTGATTTTGGGCATGCTAAGATAACCATCATACCCAAAAGGAGTTAGGTGCTGAAAAAGTAAAGTATTGTTATAAGAGAATCTGAATATGTGCAAGCAAGTGAGAAATTAGATTATCTATCAATTAATTAATTTATAAAACAATTTTCCACCGCACTAAATAAATAAATAGGGAATCTATTGGTCAAATAAATAAATAAAATATATAATTTTAAAGCAAAAGTGACTCCTATAAAATAGGAAAACAAGGAGGGTGTAAAATAGGAAAGTCATTTAATGTGGCAAAAATAAGTGGACGTAGATGCTCAAATAAATATTGAAGGGGATCTATAGGTCAAAGTCTCGTTAGTGTTTATGATACTTCGTTTAAAAATTTGTAACTTTTTAAAGTGACTCCTATAAAATAGGAAAACAGAAGAATATGAAAGTGATTTAATGTTGAAAAAATAAGTGGCGTGTCTCCACAAGTTTTTTTTTTTTTTTTTTTTTTAACTAGATCATGGGTTCAAAAATGAAATAGGGGTTTTTTTATTTACTTGAAATTAAAAAGTGAGGTAGGAGAGATTCTTGTTATGTAAGTGGGAGATCGTTGTTATTAATGAATTAAGTTTATATAATAATAATTATAAAAGAATTAAAGTTTATAATATTATTAAGGTGGAGTTAAATGTGGGTAGAAGAATGATAATCAAATTGCTCAATTATTCAAGATAATCATAATTAATAATTTTATTATTATTAATGAGTAATAGTTGAAGTAAATTATTAGTCTAAAACATGGTACATATGGTTTATTCAAGGCAACCAACATTAGTTATATTGAGAATTTTATTCAATTCACAACACTCAACTTCTCAAGTTAACTCACTATTTTTCTTTAACTAATACATTATATCATGAAAGACATTTTAAAAATCATTTTATTAAACCAAAATGTATAATACAATAGTATGTTGGCATGATGGTAGGTTTGTTCATTGACATTGATGTCGACTTGCTGGTGGTAGCCCTTATGATCCTGATGGTTTGTGGTCAGAATGAATATCTACTAGATATGAGTTACCAGTGACTTGATGTTGAGGTGTTTGGCCAGCTAGGCCCTCATGATCTATGCATCAATGTATGGTTAAGTAGGCCTTCATGATCCTAACTTGATGCATAGTTGTTTGAAAAAATAGTGCCTTATGATGGCGTCGTTGATGCTTCTAGAGGAGTTGCAACGTTTGAAGAAGCTGCAGGAGGTCTAATAAGGGTTTCAAGATGCTTGTAAGTAAGGTTATGGGAAGAAAAGGCATCGAATACAGGGTAATGTAGGTAATGAAAGGGAAACCGACATTATAACTCACCCTAGCAGACTTGCCACTTGTGTTATAATGCACTTCCTGAATGTACAGGGTGTCTTATAGCTTGTAGGGACAGAAAAGGAAAAACAATCACTAGAAAACCAATGGATTGCCCATGGTAATGCAGAGAAGCCTCGATGTAGTGTTTGATTGATTCATAATTGATCATTAGGACATAACTATTCATATCTAAGTGATGGACAAAGGTTGAGTTGATGGTTAGAATACATTCTCTTTCTTAAGAGAGCATAGAAACCATGAACAGTGAAATGGGACATGGTGATGTATACCTAGTTTAGATTGTAGAGATTATGACAGAGTGGTAGAGTATGGTATACACATAGTTAGGAGACAATGTAGGCAAAAGATCTATAGATGATGGAGTATTACACTCCCATGCATTTGATTAGAGTTTAAATGATTTGTTTTGGATAGAGGTCAATCTAGTGCGGCAATGTGCATAGATTGATGGAAGAACAAAGTTTATTGGCTTTGGTGTTTTTATATACCTAACATTACACTTGTAGAGCTTGATTAAAATAGACGAGGCTATTAATATATTGTTTAAGATGCCATATGGCTAAGTTTATATGTCAATAAATCATGAATTCCATATGTATGTGAGGCCTTGTATATTGGTGTGATTTGTATGTTTGCGTCATGAGTGGTAGAGTTTCTTTATAGACAAAGTGCTTGTATATTGTGAGTTTTGATCATTTATATGATGCAGTCTATAATGTGGTATTTGTCATGAGTTGTTGTTAGTGTTATGTTGTATATTGCTAGGTGAGAGAGTCTTGTTACTTATTGTTGAGAGGTTCTGAGATACATGTTGTTGAATTGATGTAAGAGAAGAGATTGGTTGAGAGTTGAATTGCAGTGAGTGATTGATGTACTCAGATGATGTTGCTTTTGGGGCCCAATCTAAAATATTTTGAAATGTGGCCCTAAAGTGTTTGTGGAGGTTGGGGCCTCTGATAAGTGGTGGATTTCTAAGATAGCAGTGGCTCCTTGCTGGTGGTGGCTACTAAATAATTGATAGGGAGTTGTGGCTTCCTAGCTAAAGGTGGCCAACAAACTATAGTAGGGGTTGTGGCTCCTAGTTGGTAGTGGCCAACTGAATGACGCATATCAAAATTGATTGAAGAAATGATAAACAAGAGAAGTAAAGTAACAACAAAACAATGGTTTTTCCAAATAGGGCTTTGTTAAAATCTAAAAGTTTTATGCAGAAATTTAAAAATTATTTGCAAAAGTTTGAAAGTTCTATGCAAAAAACTAAATGTACTTTGTTGTAAATTGAATGTATTTTATAGAAAAATAAATAGCACTAAATGTACTTTCCATAAATTTGAATGTATTTTGTAGAAAACTGAATAGAACTGAATTTACTTTGTAGAAAGCTTAATTTACTTTATAGAAAATTGAATGTTCTATGTTGTTACAATTACTTAGAATGCAAATTTCTTTTTCAAAACTTTTCAGATCAACAATTTTAGATACAACGTAAACTTAAGGTTCATATGAAGACATCCAAACACAAATATGAGACACTAAGATTTTGGTCCAAAGACGAGGGCAAGACTCCTCAAGGGGGAAAACCGAAATGATTCTTCTTCTATTACATTTCTTCAATTGTTCAACAGAGTACATAGAGAGAGAGAGAGAGAGAGAGAGAGAGAGAGAGAGAGAGAGAGAGTGAATAAAGTCACCAATGTTTGATCAACATGTAGTTGAATTGCACTTCCTCTTTGCTTGATGATATCCTCCTTCTCTTAATTAGACCATGTCCTTCACACTTGCTCCAACTCTTCCCTTTTTCTTGCTCTTCACTAACTCTCACACTTCTCTCTCACACTCTCAAGACTTTCTCTCCTTGTAACAACTCTGGGTTAAAAATCATGTAATAAAGTTAATAAAGGAAAAATAAGACCAAGGTCATGGGACATGTATTCCAAGTTGAATGTTGGGAAACACATCATAGCGGGTGTTCATTTGGTTATTATGGCTAAGGGAAAATTGGAAAAGGAAATGACAAAGGATTTGGAAAAACAAGAGGTAGTAATTGGAATTTTATTTATGAAAATAATGGAAAATAGGAGAAAAGGAAGGTGAAAGGTCACAAGTTGCATGTGAGGAGGAAATTTAAGGAAAGTAATGGAAATTGAAGAAATTAGAGGCCTCAATAATAAAAAGGCTTATGAGTGTATAAATTTCACCTGTAGAACAAACCGATATATGCAATGTCCTAAGGCATAATACTTGTTCTACTTCTACAAAACATTAAGCGGAAGCATAATCAAATTCATGAGCAACATCAAGTAGAAACATGCATAAGTGATCAAGAGAAATAATCACACATAACACAAGTTATATCCAGGGGAAAGCAGCAGGATAAAACTCCAACCATGTATTACCAATCAAGTGTAGATCCTCAATAGCATACAAAAAAAACAGCTCAATAGCTATCATGCTCTCTCTGTAATTAGAAGATCCTGATGATTTTCAATTAGAAGATGAAAATCATGGACTACCTAGGCCTCATTATATAGGTTGAAAATTGGCCTAATCATACCTGCTGTCACCTCAGGTCCACCTATGTAGTCATAGAAGAAAATAGATTTCTTCCTCATGCAAGGAATACTTACTAGAAATATCCTAGCATCTGATAGTACACTGTCCCACATTTGATCTCAATTGGGTCTCCGACAGAACTGAAATGCAACAGTTATCCATGAGTGAATCCTTAGTTATCTAAAATAATAGTTGTCACATGCATGCAAGCATTAACAAACTATATTTTATTATTTTAACAACTTGTTAAAATAATCTAGCTGGACTTGACTAGTTAGAATTAAGTCAACTGATTCTCTCATTATAGAACCCATACTTATTCCCTCAATCAGTGGAGGAATTTAAGGTTAAATTCCTCAATCAGTGGGACAACTCATGTGCATGCTCACAAAACTTCAAATTCGAATTTCCTTAACTAATTAACTCAACTGAATTAATTAATTAATATTTCTAACTTCTGTTAAGACCAAAATTAATTTTACTTCCTATAGATAGACTAGGGACTACTATAAATAGGAAGGGACCCAACAATGCTATTTTTAGAACTTTCTATTTTTAGCAGTTTCACCTCTCACCCAATGTGGCCTGCGAGAGAAGAGCCTTCAAGCTCAGCGGTCCATTCTTCTGACTCCAAGGACTCAGGTCAATTTGGGTGCCGAATTGTTGAGGAACAATCTTCAACCTCAGATGAAGATTGAACTAGTCAGCATCTCTAGTTTTTTTATTCTGCCACCGAAGATGAAGCTCTCCTCCTTTTTCGATCTACAGTGTTCATGCCTATTTCAGGTTTTTGTCTATTCTACAGGTCGGGGTCTGTTTATGTTTTTGATTATGTAAAAATCTGTTCTTGAAACAACAGTGTTTAACTCGGTCCGGTATCGTTGTATGGGTCAGTTTTTCGAGTCTTTCTGGAATGATCAATGTGCCTTGAAATTAAATACTCTGATGTAAGTCATTTTGCTGGTTCCACAGTCAAGAAGCCAAGAATTTTTTGCTCTATGCCAACTTCATGGCATGAATTCTCGAGGCAGTGGCCTCGCTGTAACATTTTTGTATGAATATAGGAGTAGACCAATTGAGAAAAAAAAATATTATCCATCATAAAGGAAATTAAGGTTGAAAAAAAATCAACAAAACTAAAAGATTATAAAGTTGGTTTAGCGAAAATCAATTAAGGTATCCACAAAATCTAAGAGTATTCAATTAAGAGTATCAACAAAATTCAATTAAGGTATGTTTGTTCTTTGAAATTTTAATAATGAAAGAATTGTTGCATGACAATGTCATGCATTTAGAAAAATTGGAAATTGATATAAAAGTTAATTGTCTACTAAGGGATATGGACTTGCATAAATTTTCGGTGGGTAGTAATCACTACTAAGTTGGCACATTTACACTTTTACTCCTACATGTTAAAGCATTGAAGAAAACATAAATAATGGTAGGTAGTAAGTCCGTAGGTATATTTATTTCCATCTTATTTCTGTTCATTTTTTTATAGAAATAGTTGCTTAAAACATGACATAAATATTGCAACTACATCCAAAAATTATGGCAAAAAACATTTAGCTAGTTATCCATATGGCAAAAAGGCTATACATTCAAAATTATGCTCCAATCAAATGTTTGAAAAATGATTTTTTCAATAATATTGAAAAATTAATCTTTGTTTTTCAAAGGTAAACATTATAACTTGGATTGGTCAATGCTCAACTAATAGCGGTCAACAGGAAAATGAATGTTGTAGGGACTAATAAGATTATTTGTCTGTAAATTCTGCCTAGCTTTAGATTGAGACAACAAACTCACTCGCTATAAAATTTACCAACACTCTTATTACGTGTAAAATGTTGCATGAAATTGGAATACTTACAAAACTAAAATGCCAACTCTTATTACATGTAAAATGTTGCATGAAATTGAAACACTTGCAAAAAATTGTGTTTCTTGAAAAATTACATTGGCCTAGTTGAGATAAATTTTATCAAAGTAAAAAAAATTAGTAAATTGATATCACACTTAAAAAAGATTTCATGTGAGTTGAACCTTCTCAAAGTAAAAAAGAAAGAAAGTATTTTTAGTATATAAACCAACATAGATTCATGTTAACTCATGATCTCCCAAGTGCCAGAGAGATCTAATCTTCTATGACAATATTCTAACATGCAAACCTCTTTTTGAGTGCAAAACTTGAGGAAAGATTTGCAACTTAAAAAACTCCAATCAAAATAAATTTATGCTCATTAATAATTCAATTTCATTATAAAATTACTAAAACATACCATCTATTAAAAAAAACATATTATATTTCTAATAAAGCTAAAAGAAAATGTAGAAATAGTATTAAAATAAAACAAAAGTTGAAGTACAATGTAATCAAAGGTGATATAATTCAATGTTTTAAAATATAAATAAAATAGAAAAATGATAATTTAAATATGAAATATGGTAGAAATCATATTTCACAATGTTTTATATCGAAAATTAACTATATTATATAGCTATATAATAATAATATATATATTATATAAATATGATATAAATATATATATTATATAAATTTTGAAAATGATAAAAATGTTTAATATATATACATCTTTATCAGTTTAGTTCTTAATTCAATTGGGGTATAGGCACAAGATTTGACCAAACTTCAAGTTTGGTGATACTTCATTTCCATACATACTTTAATTGACTGCATAATATATATATAATACTATATAATAATTTAATTTGGTAATAGGATATTGACGCATTAATATACTCCTATATAGTCATTCTATATATATTTAAATATAGAAATATTTATTCGATTCATAATATCAATTATTAATTTTTTTGTTTGGATTTTTTAATTAATATATTATATTATAGGAAATACATTTCATATGATTTATAAGTAAAATTGAAAAAAAACTTTCAGTAGCCAGTCAGTCAATAAAAGACTGAGAGCTTTTTTGTGCCTATGAAGTGACTAAATAGCAGTCATCTAAACCAACAGAAATGCTAAAAGCATATGCAATGTAACTTTTTATTTTCTTAATAAAAAATTCGCTTTTTCTTCGGAAAAAAAAGTAAAATTGATAAAAATCTTATATATTCTAAAGTATAATACACATTATGTAAGGTTTTCATTTCATTGCATTTATCTTTTTATAGTTTTCAAATAAAATGTTTTAGAAAAATTTAAGGATGTTACTCACATGTGTAGGAAGTATATTTAGTAAAATTGTTATTATAGACTAGTGTACCTAATTTAGGTGATTTTAATCAAATTTTTGTCAGCAAAATATTAGACAAATGCTCAAGAACATTGCCAAAAACTAATTGAGTGAATCCCTTTGCTTGTAAATGTTTGGAAACATATGGAGCCTCTTGAGATGATTGACATGTTTAAATTGTGGCTTGAGTAGCCGACCCATGGGTATCTAAGATGTCAAAATCATTGAGAATCACACGTGGCTCCCTTAGTATGGATGGACTTTTTCCCACAAGGTTTGGAACCGATGAATTTTTCACCAAATAATGCCTTAACAAATCACCTTGTCACCATCTATTCTATGCACTGAATTTTAACTACTAAATATTATATTTACAAAATCTAATAATTGAAATATATTTGATAAATAATATCTTTGATGAAAAAACATAATAAAATAATGATATAAGATGTGTATGATCCACTTAAACATAATACTATAAAATGCATGTGATCCATTTAAACATAAAAATATGTTTTTATTAATATATAATTTATTTGCACCCTAAAAAA
>APFE031611007.1:13673-36705 GCA_000404065.3 Pinus taeda
AAGCCAAAACAACTCTGATACCAAATGTAGGTTTTAGCCCCGTACAGAAATTACCTGCATACGAATTCTAAATCACAGGAAAAATAAAAATGTGAGAGCATAACACATAAAACACATATACACAGAGATTTCCCATTGGATCTCAAAACGGAGACTACCAGCTTGATTTTTCATTATATTCCTTTCAATGTTACAATACATATTTATACATGCCGAAGCATCCAATACCATGGACTGAAAACCATCTCGTCCAAAACCATGGACCGAAAACCATAGGTAGGTTCGCCCAACCTAATATAGGGTCCAAAAAAAAATTTCTCGGGGCGCTGCCCCGAACCCCGTAGAGGGGGCCTACTCACCCCTCTCAAACCCCCCGCTGTGCAATCGGCACAACGAAGGGGGGGCTGCCGCCCCCCCACTGCGCAATTAACACAACGAAGGGGGGGCTCCGCCCCCCCTCTAACCCCCCATTTCACTACGTAGGTTAGTCGTGGAAAGAATATAACACAACCCAACAGTAAATGTTGGAATCATTATATGGTTATTGATGTTATAAAAATTTGATCTAACCATTATTGATAATAGAGGGAAAGAAAATGTGCTTTTCTAGGTTAACCTTGTACATGGAAAATGAAGAGATGGTGGATGACCAACCTCCAAATGAGCACCTATTTTCCATATTGTTGCTTTCTCATTTTTTTACTTATATATACAACTTTTTGGTTCCTATCTAGCTCCCCCCTAAATTGGCTTCAGAGGAAAAGGGAAAAATTTTCAAGAAAAGTGCTCCTTATACCAAGATTGCGACAACCTCTTTAGATTATGGCTTGATCAAATCCTAAGATGTAATAGAAGATGAGGCCTATGACATCCTCTTATCATATCATAATGTGCTCTATGGTGGGGCATTTTATTCCTGTGATGATAGACTACAAGGTTCTTCAAGTAGGATACTACTAGCCTCATTTTCATTAAGATGCCAAAAGATACACTACATAATGTGATGAGTGTTAGAGGACGGGAAACCTACCTAGAGGGATGATAACCCCCTAAAACTTAAGTTACTTTTGAGCCATTTAAGAAGTGGGGTAGAGAGTTAACTGGACCTATCAGCCCTCCATATGGACAAAATAATTATATCATTGTGTGGACAGATTATTTGACAATGTGGGTTGAAGTAAAGGTACTCAAGGTATCAAAAGAATACAAAGTAGCAGAGTTATTAAGGGAGATTTTTTTTTTTACAAATTTGGTTTCCCAAGGGAACTAATGATATGATAAGGTTCTCAATTCACTTCAAATCTAATAGATGGGTTAATGAGGCAACATCATATCAAACATAGAATATCCACCCCATATCACCCTCAAGTAAATGGGAAGTGGAGGTTACAATTAATGCATTGAATGAATTTTGACTAAGGTTGTTAGTGGCAACAACAAACGTTGGGAAGAAATCCTTTTTGAGGATACTTGGGCATACAACACAACTTGGAATAACACCACTAGGTTCACCCCCTTTGAGTTAGTATATGGTAAGAAATTCCGTTTGTCTATTGAATTTGAGTGAAATACACTAATAATACCAAAACAAATTGACTTGAACATCTTGAAAGCTCAGGAAGAGAAATTGCAGCATCTAAATTCCATTAATGAACTCAAGATATAGCTCTAGTGCACACTAAATTGGTTCAATTACAAATGAAATTTAGGAATGATAAGCACAAAAGACTAGAATCTTCTAAGAGGGTGATTGAGCCATCTTATATGATTCTAGGTTCAAAGAATTCAAAGGAAAACACATGACTATATGGTTGGTTCCTTATCTAGTGGAGAAATTCCATGAATATTGTTTAGCTCCAATTAGGATAATTGACAAAAAATAAGTCTTTCTTCTAGCGAATGGCTACATATTGAAGTTTTGTAAAAAACATGTCTCAAGGGCTAAGTTTTCTATTCAACAAGTAGAGAAATAATGTGATCGACACCATTAGAGCTCCCAATTTATTCTCCCATAGTAAATAAAGAAGCAAGAAAAATAAAACAAAAGAAAATGAAATAGAAAAAAGGAGAAAAAAATAGAAAAATACCTAGGTGAAAACCTCCTTTGAGGCACCCGAGGTAGGCTCATAGGCTAAGAACCTCCTTCAAGAATACAATAAGCCTAAAAAACAAAGAAAAAAAATCTAAAGATGAAAACCTCCCTTGAGGCACTTGGTGAAAACCCACTTATGCTAAAAATATTTGTGAGGAAGCTTATGGTCCTAATAATAAAAAAGGGAAAAAAAGGAAAAAAAAGCAAGGCACAAAAATTACGTGTATTTTATTTGTTATGCCAATGATGTAGGTACAATAGAAATCAAGCTCCATCCTAGAAGATCAACTTTCATTCCAAGCACTCACCTTTAGAGCATTTAGGAAGCTTCTCTACATCCATTTCACTTATTCCCACACTTTTTTGCAAGCCTTCTCCATCATTCCTAAGTCTCTTCCATCGATTTTAATAATTCCCCTAAATTATTACAGCAAAGGTCTTGTATTGCTATAGGATATCATAGAGCACATAAAAAGGATGTGGAGTGAAACTTTTTCCATCTGTGAACAAAGGAAAAGGTCCTTAGTGGTCCTTAGCACTCATGCATCCCATCAGCTCTCAATTTTTCCTTCATTTTTTCATTGACGACTGACAAAATACAACCTTTAACCATTTTTCCATCAATCATTAGCAGAGAATGCCTCTCCATCACCAAAAGTAGCCTCCTCCCAAATTATAAAAAAAATTGAAGACTCCATAGAATATAAATTAAGAATATGAGGAGCTTATAAGTCTGCTATAGGAAAACACACAATCTTGTAGCAGTGTTCATAAGCCCTATATATACAAATCTACATTATCAATTAGAGGATCTAAGAATTCCAACATATTCAAAAAGTAAACAAAATACGCCTGAGTAGTTGCAGGATCTCTTATAGGCTACTATAAGATGTTCAATCACCAATGTCAACAACATCAATCCACCCACAATGATAATATTTCAGCCATCTAAGCCAAAGATATGTGGAAAAAAAATAGAAACAATAAAAGGCTCTAAACAAACTCTAGAAGAAATGGTAGCAGTATTGGTATCTCCAACAAATCATCACAAGTAGCTTTAGGACCATCAAACGAAGTTTCAACGGTAACATTATTAGCCTCAATACCATATACAAGAAAACATCGAAGGTGAGCCCTAGGTATGCAATCCTCAAAACCTACCCTTTGAAATTATTATATCTGGAAATAATATTGGAAGTGTATGGAAGAAAATGTTTTGTGGGCTAACCTTAGTTAGATTAGCCTTAGCCATATTTTATAGTTAACCTTATTTTTATCCAATTTTACCCACACATGTGAATGGACGACAATACAAAAGGGGAGATGATGCAAGGGATTGGGCCAATGTTTCCTACTCATTGTTGAATATGGAACTCAACATGGTAGGTGGGTGTTAGCTCACATCACAAAGTGAGCCCATAACCTGAATGAATAACCACTTAGGTTTGGCCTTCCAACTCTATTATTTCATGTAGAGTTTATTTTAAACATCAAGGAGGCATACCAATACTACAAGAGGTTGACACAACCAAAACATTTCGAATGCAAGCTGTTATAGGAATTTATAGGGTTTTATAGAATAGTGTTATAGGAAGCTTATTTATTAATAGAATAGCTATCAAACCTCGAGTAAAACAAAACATTATATTGTACGTGTAATTTCTCCTCACCAATATTTGATGTAAGGACTTAAGAAAACATCTCAATTCTTAGGAAAAGCACTTTGTAATTTTCATAGTGTTGAATTTCATAAAGAAAATAGTGTATTAGCCAAGTATTTACTTGAAATATATGGTTTGTTGAAGATATAGGGTGTATTGAAAAAGGCGAAGTGCACGTTGAATTTTTTTCCTTCAAACTTGTAGAACAAACAATCAAAGTTTCATATGTTTCAACATCTCCCACTACAAACGAATACCTAGGATCCTGTAATACCAAAAGGAAAACCCCTTGTTCCACTCTACTAGAATTATGTTAAAGCCATCAGAGGGGGATTTAATAGAAGACAATCTACAGATCCTTGTAGGATGCATGAACACCCTACTGTTAGGAACATTTTTTCAAACTGACAATGGCTAGGGTTTTTAAAGGCTAAGAGGCATTTATGTAAAAATTGTCAAAAGTTTTCCTCAAATATCTATCATCTATAATGGTATGAGATTATTATTATGGTGAGAGGCCTCATCATCTACCTAAATGAAGACATTATCAATAGGGTAACAACACTCTCCAGGGGAGTCAAATGGAACAAAGAAGAGGAGTTTTAGTACACTACAACTAAGAAGAATTTATTTTTCTAGAATAAGAAATCCATATATGATTAAAATGGAGTGAGGAGGGATATATTACCATACCTTTAAGTTGATATGCCCTACCATATCCTAAAATATATTTCATGTGAGGGTAGGATAAACATTGTATATGTTTATCAGTTTAGATTACTGCATCAACTCATATTTCAAGTATATTTTCCTGGCCAAGAGAGGCCCAACTGGTTGAGGCGGATATTTGTGGCCACCCACCTATTCCACTTGGACCCCCACCATTATTTATTTTAGTTTTTAAGTTTCCTTATTTGTAGCACAATTTATTATTTTTGGAAGTTTTTCAGGTCTTGAACTTATGGAGCCGCTTTGAGGCCCTAAACGACGTTTTTTGGGAATACTGGGACCACCGTGGAATATGGACCGATGTTGGTCATTCAAAAGTTGTAGTCCTCTGATAGATATTTCTAATTAGGTACTATGCTCATGAAACAGAGATCGTATGCCAAAGTTATGACCCCAGGAAGTTAATGTACCAATTTACCCAAATGGGGCCGATAGTTTGGTGCTTCATCTCCTAGGGCTAGGTTTTTGGATGTTTAGGGTTTTCCATTATTTCTCAATAATAAATAGGCCTTTGAGCCTCATTTTAACATAGTTCAGAGGCATGTACCTGCCACATCTTTTCTTAGAGATAAGCCACCCTCACCTGAGTTAGTCTTATTTCCATTTTGTTCGTAAGCACATTTCAGTATTTGATATTAATGAAATGAAGTGTTATTTCTACTGCATCTTTATATTTATGGTTATATCTTTAATTTTTTGCATTCCTGTTTAAATCTGGATCAGTCGTATCATAAGGGTCTACTCTTTCTTTGTTTTCCTTGCATATACCCAACGAAGCCGAGATATAAAGAGTTAAGGCTTGATCTGGTTGAACCTTTGCAAGATCAGCCTCACAAACCCCGACAGTTGCCCATGGGGGAAGAAAATAAAGACGAGGGGGTAGGAGATCCTATCAAATTATAGCTTGAGGAGGCCCTCGAGAAACAAAGGAATGTGATCATGGATAACTTTGCCCAAATCCTTCAACGGTTGCCCATATGTGGTGCATCCATATCCAGCAGCCACTCTAAAGGCTTCACTCCATTTAAGGTACAATTAAACTTTGAAATTCACATATTTGAGGGACAAATCTGCTAGAAGGATATTTTTTGTTCATGATCTTTCCAGTCGAGAAAATATTACTTTTTCTCCTCTCAAAGCTACCCCCTACGTCAAGGACTGGTGGGAAACTTATTGTGAGCATAAGGATGAAAGTACTGCTTCACTTTTTTCAGTTGCACCCACTTGGAATTCATTTCGGGATGCCATCAAGGAGTAGTACTACCCTATCGACAGCTATAAGGATAAATACATAAAGTGGAAACCACTGCGGCAGGGAAGGGGAAAATATGTCTCAAAGTTTAGGAATGTTTTTCATACCCTTCGCATGAAGTTGGGTATCAAGGATTTTGAGAAACATTTGGTACTCAAGTACCACAGCTACCTACACAGGTACATATAGGATGAGATGGAGTTCCTGAACATCTCCTCGCTCGGCAAAACATACTGATACATCGTCAAGATCAAGCATAAGTTTAAACAGATGAAGCGAGACTTTGGATCTGTGAATCTGAAGCAAGGGGAAGGTGCCCCCAAACCATAGAACAAAGGACAAAACCAAGGTGGGGCAGCTCAAGACAAACCGCCAAAGCTGCAAGCAAAGGACATCACTACGAAACCAAAGAAGGACACAGGAAAGTGGTGTGAGTTCGATAAGAGGTCCACTCACAACACAAGTGAGTGTCGGGCCAAGCAGTCAATGGTGGTCGAGCTGAAGGCCTCAGAATCATATGCATGTTCCGACTCTCAGTCATAACGCAAAAAGGGGAATGACAAAGGGAAGAATATTATCTATGTGGACCCCAATACCATAGTTTCCACCATGAAGACCCAAAAGGAGGAACCCAAAGATCCATAGAAGGAGGAGTGCATCTTCCACTCCCAGATGTGGGTAAAGGGTTCCCTGCTATAGTTCATTGTTGACAACAGGATTGGAAATAACCTCATTTTGGTAGAGGTCGTGAAGTGACTGGGCTTACCGACCACAACACACCCACAACGGTACAACATCAGGTGGCTTCACCAAGGACGAGATCCTCGCGTGGGCCAACAGTGTCACCTTCCATATATAATCAAGCCCTTCACAGATGAGGTATTATGTGGCATTGCTCCCATTGATGTTTATGATGTATTATTAGGCCAGCCATATTTGTCGAAGCGATATGATGTGTATGAGTTAAGGCATCGCACTCTTATTGTTACTTCGGGAAATAATACTAGCTTGGGCAATGGTCGCTTATCTCTAGGAAGAGATGTGGTGTATACATGCCTTTGAATTGTGTTACAATGAGGCTCAAAGGCCTATTTATTATTGAGAAACAATGAAATACCCTAAAGATCCAAAAACCTAACCCTAGGAGATGAAGCGCCAAACTATGGGCCCCGTTTGGGTAAATTTGTACATCAACTTCCCAGTGTCATAACTTTGGCATATGATCTTCATTTGACGCACATAATACCTCGTTCAAAAGACCTATCTGAGGACTACAAATTTGGAAATTACCAAGATCAATCAATTTCCAATGTTGGTACCTGTTTTTCTAAAAAAAATCATTTAGGGCCTTAAAACAACTCTGGATGTTCTAGACCTGAAAAACTACCAAAAATAGTAAATTATGCTACAAATAATGAAATTAAAAAACTTAAAGAAACAATTTTGGGGTTCCAAGTGGAATAGGCAGAGAGCCTCCCCTATGTCTAGGATAACTATAATCGGGCTCTCCATAGATCGACTGGCCACAACCCTTTTCAAATGGGCTTGGGATTCTAGCCATTATGTCCCATTAATGTGGCCATACCATTTGTAGCTACTCAGGTAGATTCGACTGATGTCCAATCAAAAGATGATAAGGAAAACAAATTCATTGAGCACAACCAACATATCCACTAGCAAGTCCATGACAATCTATAGAAATCAAATGCCAAGTACAAGCAGCAACATGATCAACATCGGATGCCACACAAGTTTCAGGTGGGCGACAAAGTTTGGTTGCACTTGTAGAAGGAATGCCTGATCAGAGCCTATTGGAAATTCAGACCACTCTAATATGGCCCTTACACCATTACCAAGGTTGTGGGAGATAATGCATTTGAGCTTAACATTCACCCATTCCTTAGCTTGCACCCAGTGTTCAATGTGGACTGCCTTCCAAAATATTTCTCACCTTTGTTGGACACATCACACATTGCAAAACAGCTCACACCTATAGAGTTAAGTCTAGATTGCATAAAACAAGCCACAGCTGATCGGATCATGGACACAGAGATCAAGAAGACCTGACAGTAAAGGATCCAACTATATCGAGTTGTCAAAGTAGGCCAACTGTTGGCTTGTTGGGGCCTAACCCAAGTTTGGAGTTAATTAGGCAAACAAATCCCTATACTACTAGCCCTTTCGGAAATAGCCGGTGGAATGCGGACTAAGGTCTCACCCGAAGCAGTATGGGGGGATGCTGTAACCAAGTTTCCGCACCCTTGAGATGTCTGATGGGTCGATTTAGTCGAACTGTGAATGGATTTGTACAAATCATTTCATGCACTACCCTGAACTGCAAGGCCTTCACCATCTGCTATAATCGCCTTCGTGCAGCCCTAACCAGGGGCTGTAGTGATCTGTGCTATTTCCCTAAGTTACACTGCAGATCTTACTTATCATCTTTTAACTATTTTTTAAGTTGTGTAAACATATAATTTATCTTATATTTACTTGATCAACACAATCATATAAGTTCGTACACCATATAAATGTTGAAATTGTAATTTATACCTTGTACACTCAAAACACAAAACAGGAAAAAGATACAAAGAAACGACATGAAACTTCTCTTTATTATTTCTCTAAATGTTATAGACTTGACTCACCCTCCGAAATCAGTGGGAGGGGTCAACGCGCTCAACTATAGACTACTAGGCCTCCGCACACTCAGTTGTAGAGCCTTCTTCTACCCTATGACCCAAGACTCGATGCTACACTTTGATAAGACTCAATTCTTCATCCTTGATTCATGATTTTCTTCCCTCATTTACAACTTAGAGCCTCGCTCTATTTATACAATCCCATGGTCCGTAGACCATGGGTATATTTCTAAAGCCGACATTACATTACAAAAATTATCGCAGAAAAACCTAAGACTGATTTACAAGCTCGCGCTCTGCACCCACGAAATGCAGAGTCCTTACATCAGATTTAGTCAAAATCTAGGCTTTCCCAATAGACCCCCAACACAAAAATCGTGACTCACCTCGAGTCACTCTGTCAGTGTGGATATCTTCACGTGGAGACATCCCAACTCTACCTCGACCGCTGCAAGGTCAGCAGTGCACTGAGCGGCTGCCTGGTGTACCTCCTAGACACACTGTTTAGAGATCATGGTACCTAAACTGCTTCCCTACATCTGCTCTTGCGTTCCCTGCATCTGCACTAGATTCGCTTCAATAGAGGCTATAATGATGAATGCCTCATCAATCCAAGGCTATACGAACCTCTTCAAAACTACTTCCTTATGTCACACCGCATCTACCTTCTCTTGGAGTTCTTTTGCCTGTTGCGTTCATGCGAGCCTCTATGTAAGGGCCACCATCTGCGCGATCCATTTTATGTCATTGTACTTTTTCTACAACTTACCTGCCTTTGTTTCTAAGCATTGTATGTTTGGGTCCTCCTGCAGAGTGGTGAGGACCTCAAACAACTCTTCGAATAACTTAGTGCAGCCCTACACTGCACTGCTAATTTCCTCTATTCCCATTGTAATGGTGCTAGTGTTTTGTTCCTTCACCTCTAGTGGAGTTGTAGGCTGCACCTTCAACTGTAGCTCAGCTATCTAAGGTTCAGCTCCAGCTGAACCTTAGCCATCTCTTCCTTCGCCTCACGCACCATTGTTGCTAGCCTCCAGATGCGAGCTTCTGCTGGTGCCTTTGCTGGGATGGCCAACTTAGGGACCATCTAGCAGGCTTCTTCAACCACCTGCACAATCTGCCAGTGATATGCCACTACCTCATCGCACTGCAGGCTTAGCTGGTCCATGTTAATTCATTGTTTGCTCATCACCTAGAGTGCACAGCCCTCCCTATCCCGTAGTTCTATAGTCACTCCATCCTGCAGAACATAGAGTGTCTCCCAAGGGAGCACAACCATATTGATCTCAACTCTCTTCAGTGCACTGACTGTAGGTCTATCGGCCTCATTCCCTCTGGAAGAACTATAGTGTTCATCATGCAGGCATGCAACATTTCCTCAACTATGGCTATGCCTATGGCGAGGCTGGTTGACAGAGTACTAGCGTGAGGAGTGTGCACCTGTAGCTCCTGTATCTGTGCCTGGAGGGCCCCCAATAGCATCTGATTTTCCTTTTCGAACTATTGGAGGGCCTCCGCAGTAACGTCATGCACCGTCTCCCCTATATCATGTAGATCCCCCTTAGTGAGGGTGATCAAGTCAAAATAAGTCTTGGAGGATTTTGACTTCTTTCACTGCCCCACCTACTCTCTCGGACACTACCACTTCATCTATGCGGAAGTTGTCTATGGGTCCGCACCGCCTTCCTCTATTTCAAGCTCCTATTTAAGCGAGGGTGACTTCTAACTCTCGTGCTCCTTCTCTGTTGCCTACATAACATCCCACGTCACTTGGGCCTTTGCCGATGTTGCTTTGTTCCTTCCAATTTTTTGCCAACTACGTCATCCGTAGTTCTACCTCCTCTTTCTTCCTCTGTGCAATAGACTTCTCTAATTCCAACGTGGAACTGGCTAGAGTGCACCACTCCTGCGGCCACGAATCAAGCACGGAGAATATGAAATCATCGATGGAAAAGTAGGGGAGCTCATTCCATTTCTTTGCAGGGTCCTTGCACTCCCTGATATATACGTGATGGAATTCCTACTTGAACTCTACGAAGCTCTATAGACTATTGTAGACACTGGGTGATAATCACGACTTATGGTTAATCCCCATTCTGATGTTCATCTCCATGAACACCCAGAATATCTTATTTTCTCTGATCCTCTCCACATATTTAGTTTCCCATAGTGAAGCATACTTCGCTGCCTCCAAAAGATCCTTCACAATCATGGGGAACTGGCGTCCTCAAGCAATTCCCAAGCTGCCAGCACTATGGATAGTAGAAACCATACATAGTGGAAAGTCTTACCCTATTCCTATGCCTCACGGAAATTTTCTAGGAACTCCTTGCACAAGTACTCTGACCTGTTAAACGGGACCCCCTCTGCGCACTGCACGTTAAGTGCTACCACCGGTAGAGGCACCTCATCCACGCGGCACTTCCAGATAACCTTGCTAGCTAGTATCTAGATTCATTGTGAAGTGATGGCAAGGGATATTCATCCCATATACCAAATAAAACTACACAAACATGTTGGAGAGATGATATACTCCACCCTAATAGGTAGAGCCATAGCGGCCCATCAGCTACAAAATTCAGTAAACAACATCTCGACACAATTTCAGTTGGAGAAGGCCTCCTCACAGGCCAAGGATACGTGGATTAAGTCTTTGGAATACTTAATTATTGAATTGGGACACAATCATAAGGATATTAAAGAAAATAAGCAGCTGATAAAGAAGAAGAATGATGATATTGTTGCACTGAAGAAGCAATTGAAAATTCCCCAGCTGCAACATCCTCAAACACTTGAAGTCATAGAGAACCAAACCAAACATGAAGAGTTGATGGACTTGGTCCTCAAGCTCAATGATCAGCTAAAAGTAACAGTGAAATAATTGTATAATTTAATCCAAATGAAAAAGACTGACATTGCCACAACTCCTGTCAACGTCATCCCTATTGTGTCTACAGCAGTCCCTTCTACACTGGCAACTTCACTTTCACCAATAGTTCCACCTTCCACATCATTACCACTAATAGCAGAGTCTACAACAACCGTAGATGCATCAGGAGAAAAGGCAGTAGAATTAGTTAGAGCCATGGAAGAGATGTAAATTCGGGCTACAGAAATGAATAGAATAAAGGAAGAGGTGGCGAGTTTAGAGACTGATTATAAACTTGCACAGATTATGCAAAAGGAGGAAACTTCGAAGGCTAGCAGAATGAGTGAAAGGATGAACGCCTTGGAGAAAGACTTGACATTAGAAAAACCCCTTGGGCAAGCCAAGGAACTGTTATGGGCCAATATCATTGACTCCGTCAAGGATATTTGGTCGTATATTCAAATTATTTTTGAGCATACAGAACTGATAAAGGTAGCTACAATAGCTATTCAGAATGTCAAGTAGGAGTTGGGTGACATGCCAAAGGATGCCAATAGACTCATCCATTTCCTTAACAACAAAAACAGATATGAGCTTCAGGAGCTAAATATAGAGGATAGAACTAAAACTATTTTGGAAATAAGAAAGGTTCTTTCCAAGAGGAACCTAATGCTAAACTTGGAGGGAAATTGCCAAAACATGCAGGTGGCCATTGATAGATTCATGGCCAAATTCCAAATTTTAAGGGAAAAAGGATTGCCCAGTTCGTTGGTCATCAATGACCAGATTATGACACAGTAGGACTATGACAACAGACTCAAGAAGTTGGCTAAAGAGAAAGCTAGCACTTCATTCATTAAATCCCTGCCAACAGGCAAAGTTTTATATAACACTTTTGAGAACTTGATTTTCCTCCAACATGAGGTGAAACACTTATTCATCACCAAGCCCAACTTTTCTAGGTATATTGAAGCTGATGAGATATATCGAAGAATGATGAATGTCAATTTACCTAAGGCAGAATGGTGGGAAAATGATAGATTTACCATGAGAAATTTACAGTGAAAAGTTACTGCATAGTAAAATTAGAGCATCCAGGTAAATAGATGAGAACAAGATAGCAAGGTCAAAGAGTATCAAGTGAAAGATAAAAATTGAAGAAGGTTCCAGCATAAAAGACCACAACTACAAGTCAGCATAAAAGGCTACAAATCCAACCACAACAGAAAGCAGTACCACATAAAAATGGACAACATGAAATAGTTCAATAGTTGTCTCTATCTTCTTGCAAGAAGGTATTTGTATTTCCTAGATTAAATCTCAAGTTTGTTCTGAGATATTTTATGATAGTTTTTGTATAAATACTTCACCATTCGAAGTATGTAGGGTGGATTCTTAGACGTTTCTATAGACCTATTTGATCAAGATTTGTAAGTGATTGTATCATTGTTTGGACCAGCAAGCTGGATTCATGAATAAAAACAATACATTTCACTCAATTCATGTGTAGAGTGAAAGTGTAGACAAGTATTTCCTCTTGTGTTGTTATTTTTCTTTAAACGTTTTTCACAATATTTAATGTATTTGAAATCTGAATGCTATAATATGGAATGATATCTCAGAATTTGCTTCATTGCACTTCGTTTTAACTATTATGCATTTTAATGTTTTCTATAAATTATCTAAATTAAGGAATTCTTAATTGCTCCTTAGTCTAGGAAGTCTGCCTCTGATCTATAGTAAAGGATTCTTAATTGCCCTTTGCTCATGATTATCATTTGTTCCTCATTTTAAACCTTGTCTGAGAATTCTTAAGTGCTCTCTCACCCTGGTTAATATCATTTCACCCATCTGGCTTAAAGACCTGCACTTTACTCTGCTAGTTTACCTTTTGAACACTCCATTTAGTGAGTTAATTCTAGTTATGTTGTGCTCCTTTGACTCCATAGCCCAATGGTCCAAATACATCAACCTATCGATCTGTTTTAAGGATTCCACCATCCAACAATCAATAAAAATCAAAACCCATGAACCTTCATAACTAGCATAAAGTCCCAACAAACAAAGCTAAATCATATAGAGAGAGCCCTCTCTGAGTCATAGGTTAGATAGAGCCTATACTTAAAAGATTGGTTTGTCATTACCCTGGTCCTTTCCTTCTTCTGAAAACTTATAGGGAAAATTTCTGAGTGATAACATGGTGGTGACTTCACTAGGGATTTTGAATCCTTAGTCTTAATAAGGATTTAAGAAAATCATAAATTTTATTTTAAGCCTCTTAAAGTAACTTTTTTTAGAAGTTCTCTTAAAAAATCTCACAAAAAGAATTGAAAGGTTTGAAATTTTGGCTTCCAGAAACACTCATTTTACTAGGGCTACCCCAGACCCAAATCTTGCCCCGGTATTTGATAATCCCAACCTAATTTCAAGAAAATCCAAAAAAGGAAGAAAGTTCATTTAATCAGACACATGTACTTAAAGCTAATTCATTCCCTAATGAATGGTTATTTCTAGAAGAACTTGAATTTAATGAGTCATATGATCTTGCATTATTTAGAACAAAATCTGAAAGTGCACTCAGTGAAATTGTTCTATATCTAGAATTCATTGTAGACCTCGAAGTTCAACAGGCCAACAAATCCATTGATGAGTACATTTTGAAATCTCCACAGTCATCTATTAATACTTCCACAGCCCTTGAGTTTTCTGAACAATATTCCAATAGTTTAAGTTCACCATTGTTCCCCTCAACTTTATCAATAATACCTTCCGAAGTCCTTCCTTCACCACCATTTGTACCTACTCTTCCTCACCAACCTATCATCTCCCATTCACCACCTACTAGTCCTGGTTCTTCATCCACTCTTCATCCACATCTTAACCCCTCCTAGCCCACAACCATGGCAAATAGATATGCTCCTCTTGTTTTACCTACCCCACTTGGTGTTATGCCAGCAGACTACCAAAGAAAAAATTTTCAATTTCATGGCACGAGACACTACACTGCACAACACCTTGTCAATAAGATGACAGATTACTTTGAACTACATGAAATTGATATTGTGGATGTTCAAATGACACTATTTGCTCAGACTTTAGCTAGTGATGTTAGGAAATGGTTTGGAGCATTGCGTGATAATAGTATTGATAGTTTAGAAGCATTTCATTAGCAATTTTTGAACAGATGGGAAAAGAAAACGAATCCCCTACAAATGCTTTCAGAATATGAAAATATTAGAAGGGGACCTAATGAAACTATTCAAGATTACTGCACTAGATTTAATAGTATATATAATGCCATCCCAGTTAATATTAGACCCCCACTTGACTTGGCATTAATAAAGTTCCCTAATGGTATTGACATAGATATGGCATTCCAACTTAGGGAAAGAAACCCCCCAACATTAGAAGAAATGGAAAGTGTAGCTATTAGTGTTGAAGCTAATTTGTTAGCTAAAATAGCTAGAGTTAGAAATGAAAAGAGAAAAACTACTAAAGATGAAGCTTCACCATCTGATATTAAAATAGATAGTTTAACAAAAAGTATGGAAGGAATAATGGATAGAATAAATAACATAGAAAGGAAACCTCAATGGGATAACCAACAAGCACCTCTAGTTAGAAACCCAAATTTTAGAAAAAACCAAAATCAAAACGTTGAGAAAAATGGACTAGATCAGAACATTAGGCCTCAGTTTCAAGAAAATTATGCAGAAACATCCCAACCTGAAGGCCCAGAAAAAGATACACAAATCAATTTCATGGAATTAGATGCTGAGGATACTATTTGTCTAACCCAAGAAGAGCAGGAACTGCATATGTTGCAGCAATTTCAAATCCAATATGGAGAGTCATTTGATTATAAAAAAGGATATGATTATGCCATATTTGAAGTGAATAAATAGTATAACCTAAGAAGCAGAAAGAGTGCTGATGTCCTTGACTAAACAAAGAAAATAGTGCAAAATCAACCTAAGGAAATAAAAGAAGCGCCTGTTTCAAAGATCCTCCAAATCCTCCCTAGGCAGAACCCAAATCCTTCTGGTCCCACCATTGTAGATATAACTTCTGATTAACCTTTTGCTAATCAACCATCCACCTCAATTCGATCTAAGGAACTAGTGGACAAGAATCAAAACACCAGATCTGAAAATTCACATAAGGAGATCCCTAATAAAGGAAAGGAAGAGAAATCTACTCAAATTCCTACTTCAAAAACCAAAAATGTTCAAACAGAAAAAATTTCTTCACCATTTAATCTCGGAGTAGAGATAGCAAAACATAAAATTTCAGTTCCTTTAACAGAACTGATCAAGAATGAAACTTACAAATCTCAGATAAGCCATACCTTAAACATTGTTGAAAATGAGGATTATGTTAACCTATGTGATGACCAACCAGAACTCATATTTGGTCCAAATGTTAATGGAAAAACACTAGAAGGAGGAGTACCACCTTTCTACATTAGCCCTAGTATCCATGAAAAAATTATACACAATGCAATGTTGGATTCTAGGGCCTCTCACAACTTAATGCCCAAATTAGTGATGGAGAAATTGAACCTAGACATTACAAGGCTATACAAGGGCTTATTATCATTCGACTCAAGTCAAGTAAAGTGTCTAGGGTTGATTAAAGATTTGTGCATTATGTTAGTCCAATACCCTGCCAAAAGCATCCTTATGGATATTGTAGTTGTTGACATCCGACCAAAGTATGGAATGCTATTATCTAGATCATGGGGAGCTAAAATTCAGGGATCTTTACAACTAGATGTGTCATATGCAACAATCTCTATTTTTGGACAACCTAAGAAGCTATACCGAGAAACCTTATTGAAATACATGGTAAGTAGCCAAGATCAGCCTCAAAACATTCCCATCTACTCCGCACACTCAGACATTGATTCCTTCATCCTGTATAATGCTAATAAAACACCAGAAGAAATTACAGACATTATTAATACAAAACCAAAAAGAATTGCAGTTTCTACACAAATTGAAACTAACCAAACTTCAGAATTTTTCAATGAACAAAGTGGCCAAATTGTTGTAAGTGATGAAAAGTTTGTTGCACCAGATAGTGAAAATTATGAGCATGAGATATTATGGCATCTCAAAATTGATGGGTTAGTCAATAATTTTGGAGCAGGAGAAGAAGTGTGGATATATAATTTGGAGAATAATCACTCATAAGGCCATGCATACAGACTGGATTTTAAATTTACTAACAATATGGACGAGTTTGAAGCATTAATTTTAGGACTTAAGTTAGTTAGGAATATAGGAGCTAAAAAAGTTTCTATCATGGGAGACTCTGAAATAGTTATGAAACAAATTGATGTTGTATATATGACAAAGGACCCTAGATTAAGTTTCTATAGAGGAACTATTGTAGAAATACTTTTCATAGAAGCAAAGCTTGTAGTAATCCCCAAAAAACACAATATGCAAGCCCATAGTTTAGCAATGTTTTCCAGTACTTGCAAGTTACCCTTCCAAGCTAACCATTAGTACACTGTTGAAGTTAGGCATAGGCCTGCAATTCCAGAT
This sequence comes from Pinus taeda, assembly GCA_000404065.3. Taxonomy (NCBI): domain Eukaryota; kingdom Viridiplantae; phylum Streptophyta; class Pinopsida; order Pinales; family Pinaceae; genus Pinus; species Pinus taeda. Next base: position 30,471 of record APFE031611007.1, read on the forward strand.
AATCTGAAGAATTGGCAAATATTTTCTAATGATAAAAAGATAAATAACTTTTTAATCTTAGAAGAAGAGTTTGCAAATAACAGCACAGATACTGATACATCCATAGATCCCTACTCTAAGTATGAGTTGGAAATAAATGAGATAGAAGGTGATGAACTAAATAGATTTAACCCAACTAAATTTACTAAGTTAGATTTAGAGAACCTAGAGAAAGTTGTGATTGATGAAATAATAAGTGAAGAAACCGAAGTAATTAATCTCAAGGATAACTTCTTACCAAAGGGATTAACCCCTCTGGAATATTTATTTGATTCAAATGATGTTCTTAAGAAAAATAAAATGGAACCAGTAAGGTCTAATATAAAGGAATATAACATAGGCACCAGTGAAAATCCTAAAGTGATGAAACTTTCAAAATAATTACTCCCGATGAAAAAGTAAAATACATTGAGTTGTTGAAAGAATTTTAGGATGTTTTTGCTTGGACTTATGAGGACCTCAAATCCTACAACACCAACATCATCCATCACACAATCCCTATTAAAGAAAATCAAAAGCCTTTCTAACAAAAACTTAGAAGGATCAATCCTATCTTATTACCTTGAATTGAAAAAGAAATTCAGAGGATGTATGATGCCAAAATAATTGCACCAATCAGGTTTTCTCACTGGGTCTCAAACCTGGTTCCAACTAGGAAGAAAACTATGAGATCAGACTCTGTGTGGATCTCAGAAACCTCAACAAAGTGTCACTAAAAGATAATTACCCCCTCCCCAAAATGGATCACATTTCACAAAGGGTAGTTGGATCAACCAGAATCTCATTGCTAGATGGGTTTTCTGGTTACAATCAAATTTTGGTTCATCCAGATTACTAACCCAAGACTTCCTTCACTACTCCTTGGGGCACATTTATGTATGTGAAAATTCCTTTTGGGCTAATGAATGCAAGAGCCACTTTCGAGATGGCTATGGATATAGCCTTTGCAAAATAAATTCATGATTTCCTTGTGATATATCTCGATGACATTATTGTTTTCTCAAAAATCTGACAATCAACATTTGAATCATCTAAGACACATTTTTATTAAATGCAAGAAATATGGAATTTCCTTGAACCCCAAGATGTCTTTGTTTGGGTTAGAAGAAGGAAAGTTATTAGGTCACATAATTTCAAAATAAGGCATAAGAATAGAACCTGTGAGAATAGAATCCATCTTGTAAATACAACACCCAAGGAAAATTAGATAATTACAAGATTTTTTAGGAAAAATTAACTTTCTTAGAAGATTTATATCTAATCTAGCATAATTAATTAGATCACCGAACAATATGCTGGAAGAAGATGCAACCATACAATGGACTGTTGAGGCTAAAAAATCCTTTGAGGACATTAAACTGTCCTTAACTAAAACACCTGTGTTAATTAGTCCTAAATTTGATAGATATTTCATCTTGTTTTCTTTCGCTTTTGAGCACACAATAGTTGTAGTTCTGTTGCAAAAAAATGACTAGGGCTATGAACAACCTATCACTTTGTTTAGAAAAGCCCTAAGAGATGACCACTTAAAATAGAATATAATGGAAAAAAAGCATTAGCTTTAGTAAAATCCATTAAGGATTTCAAGGTATACATTTTATATTCTCATGTAGTGGCCTACATTCCAAATTCAGTAGTCAAAGACATCCTAAACTCAGGAAGGTCGAGATGGAAAGAGGGGAAAGTGGATTGCTACTATTTTAGAGTATGATATAGAAATAAAACCTACTAAGTTAATCAACAGCCAAGGTTTAGCCAAACTCATGGCTGAATCGAATTGTCAGGCCTTGGATATAAACTTTATTGCAGCAATAGAAGATGAAGAGGAGATGGCGACTCCACTAATCAGTCAGGACTTTATTGAATCACCTTAGTATGTTGATATTATTTATGTTTTACAGAGCTTACAAGCTCCTCCCGAATTATCTAGGACTAAAAGCAGGTTTCCAATGATGAAATACTTGAAATTTTGTATTTTACACAATTCTTTGTTTTGGAGAGATCATGAAGGTATTCTTCTAAATTGCCTATTAAAAAATGGATCTGATAGATTTTTACAGGAGTTTCATGTAGGTGACTATGAACGACATCTTTACTGGAAGACCACTATAGATAAAGTTCTTAGAGCTGGTTTCTATTGGCCTACCTTGTTTTCTCACGATGTCAAGAAATATGTCACCTCTTGTCACAAATGCCAAATTTTCGAGCGAAAGAAAAATCTTTTACCTTTTCAACAATGGGGTTTAGACTTCATTGGTGAAATTCACCAACCCTCCTCTACCCAACACCAATGGATCCTCACAACCACAGACTATTTCAAAAAATTGATAGAGGCCATACCTTCAAGGCAAGCCACAGACATTGTTATCATAACCTTCCTTGAAACGAATATTCTATCAAGATTTGGATGTCCAACTAAACTCATTACTCATAATACAACAGCGTTTAAATCTAAAAGAATGATAAATTTCTGCAATAAGCATCATATCACCCTGGGCCATTCTACAACCTATTACCCTAGAGGAAATGGATTAGTAGAATCCTCAAACAAAAGCCTGGCAAAGATCATCAAGAAGTTACTAGAGGACAATAAGGAAACTTGGAATAAGAAGCTAGTCAATGCCTTATGGGCAGACAGATTGACTACTAAGAAATCAATTGTCACTTCTCCCTATTAGTTAGTTTATGCGATGTAAGTTGTCTTTCAATTCTCTTTGGGAGTACCAGTAATCAAGATGCTTCAAGAATTGCAGGTTGAACCCAATAGAATCAAAGAAGAGTCAACCAAACTATTCATCCTCAACAAACTAGAGAAGACGTCTACATTAGGTCTCAAGTTGTGCAGGAAAGGGTTAAAAGATTTTTGATGAAAGAACCAAGGCTGAAGATTTCTACCTTGGGGACAAGGTGCTCAAGTGGGATTCAAGGAGGGAAGACAAAGGTAAACATGGGAAATTTGATTTCCTATGGAAAGGCCCATATGTCATTTATGATTTCAGAGGTAATAATGCTTTCTTCTTGAGAGAACTTGATGGTACAGAAGCAGAATATGGGCTAGTGAATGGTCAAATCCTAAAACATTAATTTCAACCTAGTTACTAATTTTTTATTTCCCATTTGTACATATTCTATTTTCAAAAGTCTAGCTTGGATTGGATGGTGATTTTTTATGTTGAAACCCGAAGAGGAGGCTCTAAGATTTAAAAGATCTACTATCATAAGTATCAATAATGCAGAGGCATATAGAAAAATTTTGCAAGCTAACATCAACAATAATTTAGAGGCCACTGATCTTGAAACTTCTTGACATTTCACTAGAAAATGTCATCTGCAAGTGGAGCCACTGTTAGGTTCCTATACCAATAGGAGTCATAATTTTGAATGACTAATGTTAAGCCTTGTAATATTGTACATACCTTTTCTTTCTGCAAATGTTTTCCATATTAAAAAAATAAAAAAAGTAAAGAGGGTATGTCCTAAAAGAATAATAAAAGGACAAAAAGAGTAAGGAAAGGTCCAAAAAATGAAAATATATGAACCGCAAAAAACAAAAAGAGACCATGAAAGTGAGCAAGTCAAAATGCCACTACTATTCACTTTTTATACATAATTAATTATTGTGTGCAACTTGTTACTCATTCCATAATCCATTGTAATCAAACTATTTAATCTTGATTATTCCATGCTTTGAATTTTATGTTTATAGCTAGAGAATAAAATGTGATCAAACAGTGTAATCATGGCAAATCATTAGATAGGTAGAGTGAATAAAAGGAGCTCGTTAGTTTAATCTAAGCCCTTGGATGATATAAGGTTATCATTATATAGTGTTATTTGTAAAAGAAAAAGATTCATAAGGGTTTGCTAGCCTAAATGCACCCAAATAAAATGAAGAAAAAATGGTAGGATGATTAAATGGGTAAGTAGTAGAAAGGTTGCATAAATATCATGTGGTTACACAAAAGCACTTATGTCATTGCTTTAAATGCATCTTCCAAAGGAGCATAAGAAGTAAACAAAGAAAAGACAAATGGTTCACAATATGGTTTATTTAACATCCCTTCATTCATTTCACCCCTTTACTTCACTAATTTCCCATAAATAAGTTCTAGTACTTAGATCCTCTAAGTCAAAGGGGCTCAGAGCATTTCTCTGACTTTTGGAGGGACTGAACCCTTTGCTTGATGACTTATGGGCATAAGTGCTAGAATCCCCTTCATAAAAAATTCACCTCCCTTCATTTCCCCTCATTTCACTAATAAAACCACACTTTCCTATGGTGGATACCTTTTACCTAGGAAAAGTGACTCACCCCCATGTAAAACCCTTTCTCACAAAAAACCCACCAAATTTTTCCTATCTCGAGTATAAATCTAAACGTGCAATTGCATACACTTAAACCATTTTTACTTAAGAAAACCCACTCTACCATTGCTTTCATATTAATTAACTAATTCTATTATATAAACCCATTATATCCATTTTCCTGTAAATAATTAAACCCCTATATAAAATACCCCAACCAGTTAGTTTTAATAAAAACTAATATAAACTACCCCTTATCCTGATATAACTCCACTTAATTTACTTAATCTCGGTAAACTTAAGTTAATATTGTATCAGCTTCACCCGACTCGCTAATCCATCACTAAACCCAGCTAGGTCATTCAAGCCAAGGTTAGTCCCTTAACTAATCTTGAACTGCCATAATTAAACCCCTGGGCCCCCCATCAACTCCTGTCATTCCCCCCTATGTAGCTTTGCCTCCTGACTACCATTGATCATCCCTCCCCCACATCCAACGACGCATAACCATATCACCCACACCTGATGGCTTAAGAATAACCACCCGATAAAGTGGTTTTGCTCCTGGCCTGCAATGCTACATGTTAAACGATGTATGGCATCGGGTGACCCCTCCCGAAAACTATTCACACCACAAAAGTGGTGCGATGACCCTCCAAAACCATTTCCACCGCTCAACCAAAAAACCTTCAATTTTTCATCCGAAAGGGAAACCTGCCAAAATTAATCATTTTCTTTATAAAAGCCCACGAAGCCCTTTTTCACCCTTTTTCTCGCACATTCTCTTTGTAAGCTATGTAAACCATTACTACCACTGTAAATGTCGAAATTACCCACAAACTTCTAATTCTGCTCCGAAGATACTATAGACAACCCAGCCAACCTTTTCAGAATCGTACTAGGACCATGCTAACCACTATAGTTGCTGTGAAACACCATTTTGACAGCCAATTTTCGCAATTCTAAGTATTTCACCACAAATGACCTCTTACCCTGGCAAATTTCAAGAACTTTAGCCTGTGCATTATTTTAAATTAAGAATTTTAGTAATAATACTGCCAATTAAAGGAGTTGCTTGCCTAAACCCTTTGAAAAATCCTAAAATCTTTGATAAACACCCCCAGGTCATAATTCAAATCCATAAGAACTGAGTTATGGCTACCCCTATCTCTATAGACATTATACCAATTACTACTTCACACTTAGACCTAGACCACCTTCCCCTGGCAGACGGGGATTTCCAAATCAGGGACATAACTACAATAGAACTCCTACTTAAAATCCATTGTTTAAGCAAAGATAGATACCTGAACCATAGACATGATATTGGCCTCTCGGAGTCAAATTCACCTAGAGACTAGTTCTGCTAGGTTCACATCTTTCCAGAAAATTCTCATATGTGCTATGCATGCTATGTCCCTAGCCATAGAGCCATAATGTCTCATGACCAAAAGGTTCTCTTCACTATCATAGCTGAGTCCATTAATGAAATGCTGCAATTCCAACAAGGGCAAAACCTAACCCCAATCCCAATTGGAGACCCGTTGGACCAGTATCCCAAGCTAAGCCCATCAAGATTGGCCCAGTTGTTTTGAACCTTCATTAGAGAGGGAAAGCACATCCCTAAGGACCCCCCTCCATATATATCAACTATTTTATCTCAATGGGGACAAAACATTGTAACCATGATATCATGTGTTTTGGGTTACTCTATGAGTGAATACACTAACGAACTTATTCCTGGCTTCATGTCTAGTTATACCCCAGGGCAGCCTCCTGCAATCATATATGACTTTGCCAATTTCATAGCTGATAGGATGCATGATAAGTTCACGGGAATGGGCAATGATAGAGTATTCAAGTACTCCACTATATTGTACCATCTATTTTT
>APFE031611007.1:42375-57179 GCA_000404065.3 Pinus taeda
TTCATTCCTCTAGAATGATGAAGCACAATAGGAATTTATAGCTCTCAAACATGTCATGTGTTCCACTCCCATATTGGCACTACCTGACTTCACCAAATCTTTTGTGATTGAATGTGATGCTTCAGGTATGGGTATTGGGGTTGTCTTAATGCAGGAAGGTCGATCATTGGCCTTCACTAACCAACAACTAAGTGGGACAAATCTGGGACAATATACCAATGAGAAGGAGATGATGGCCATATTACATGTAGTGGATACCTGGCGACCATACTTATTGGTGTGGCATTTCCAAATCCGCACAGACCATCAAAGCCTTAAATATTTTTTGGAGCAATGCCTATCCTTTCCACAACAAAATAAATGGATAGCCAAAATGTTCGGATATGATTATGAGATAATTTACAAGAAAGGGCACGAAAATGTCGTAGCAGATGCTTTATCATGCCAATTTGAGGAGGAAGGCACCCTGCTAGCAATCTCTCTTCCCGTTATAGAGTGATTGAAGAGGCTTGCAAGGAATGGTTTTCACATCCTTTTCTCTCCCAACTCATTAATAAATTGTATACAGATCGAAATTCCACAGCGGTCTACTCTTGGTAGGATGAGATTCTTCGCTACAAGGACAAAGTAGTGATATCACCAACATCCACCCTTAAAAGTCACATTTTGGCAGAGTTGCACTCATCTCCCACTTCAGGCCATTCAGGATTTCAGAAGACCTATGCTCGCACTCAACATTCATTCTTTTGGATAGGCATGAAAAAGGAAATTCTTACTTTTATAGCTGAGTGTGATGTGTGTCAGTGCCACAGAGGAGAAATAGTCGAATCCCTAGGCACATTACAGCCATTTCCCATCCCTACCTCAACCTAGATGGAGGTTTCTATGGATTTCATTACGGGTCTTCTAAAGTCAGGAAACAAGTCAGTCATCATGGTGGTTGTGGAAAAACTTTCTAAGTATGCTCATTTTTGCACCCTACCCCACCCTTTTACACCAACTTTGGTGGCTCAATCTTTCATGGACCAGATCTTTAAATTGCATGGCATGCCCACTTCCATTGTGTTTGATCGTGACCCAATCTTCACCAGTAACTTTTGGCAGGAACTCTTCAGGCTACAAGGTACCCAACTAGATCCCAGTACTTCCTATCATCCCTAAACTAATGGTCAAACTGAAGCATTCAACAAATGTATGGAGACTTGCCTTAGGTGTTTCACTTCAGAAAAACAACATTTGTGGGTACAATGGTTACCTCTAGCTGAATGGTGGTATAAAACTAACTATCATGCCACCACCAAAATGACTCCATATGAAGAAATTTATGGTCAAATCCCTCCTTCACCTACTTCTTATCTCCACAGATGCTTGAAGGTACAAGGAGTGGATCAACTCCTATAGAACCGTGCAACCATGCTAGCCCACCTCAAAGAGAATCTCCATCAAGCTCAAAATCGCATGAAGCAATAGGCAGACCAACATCATTCAGAGCACAAATTTCAAGAAGGGGATCAAGTATTCTTGAGGCTGTTGTTAGCTCTGCTACATACTTCAGCATTTGGAGGACCAAATATCAGCTTGGCCATGTGTTTATGCAGAAAAAGGGAAATCACAGCTGTCTTTTCCTCCCTTCTCCTTCATTTTCCTTATACTCCATAGCCCCGCTATCTCTGTTTTCCTTCCTAAACCTCTCCATTCTGCATTTAAACCCTCCAAAATCCATCAAAGCCCCTGTTTAGCCCCCAGTCCTTAATCGTGAAGCACAAAACCTTCCATAGGACCCAACCATATAACTTAGTGCTTTCATAACTCATCGCATTTAATCACAACTGTTTATTGTCGTGCCTTGATCTAATGGTCTCCGCAGCTTCCCCCACTGATTAACACGCCACCTCTTTTTCCATCCAATTTTTCTTGTCATGTGATCCAATGACAGTCGCTGCTCCCGATCCCGCGAACTTCCCACGCATTAACACGCGGGGAAAGCGGTTTTCCCCCTGTCTTGTCCGCCATGTGTCATCACCTAAATGGAATCACTGGAATTTGTACGTTTACCACCTTCCTCCCAAAAGTGGTGCAATATATACTACTTAGCGCCCATCGTACCGTCCTCGAACATTATCTCCCCCGCAACTCTTTCGCCCGATAGCCGTAGGATTTGTCTACCCAATAGCCGTTGGATCTGTCCGCCCGCGATCCGATGGCTCACGTTTGTCCATTCCCTTTTTCGCCTGATACCCTCTACAAAAAAATCTTCGCCATTTATCTGCTAGATCCAATGGCTGGTATTTGCCTCCCGCCTGACTATCCATGTCCCTTGACTGTTCTGTGCTTCTGAAGGATGAGCATAACTAGTCCTGGTACTGTTTGTATTAAATCTTCAACTACCTCATTCAAGAGATAGTATGGCTGAGGAGGAAAAGTGCAGAGCTTGAGTAGATAAATGCATTTATCAGTTATGGAGCTTCCCTCATGCAACACTCCGCCTGCTCAAGAAGGACAACAGAGTATCAGAAAAAATCCAATTTTGTTCACTGAAGCAGCAGTCTACACCAAGAGACATTATCATACAGTTAAAGCGGTTGGTGGTCCATTATGACCCCTCCATGCATAGAACAAAAGAGCATTTTTGTAATCAAACTCTATATATACCTAGAACATAGATGTAATCTCGAATGATGGTTGATGGTTGTATTTTTGATGTGAGGTTCAACTTCTGGAGACTGTAACTAATTTGATACTTGCAGCGTCTGGTCTTCATTTTCAGCTAATACAAGTTTCTTTTGCTGTTAATTGCTCACTTTCCATTTATACTTTGTTCTAGGCTATGCTTGTTATGCAGTTTTATGTGCTCTTGATATTTAGCATTAGAGGGGTTGTCATCCCACCTCTGTGTTGAAGTCTAGTATGTGTCATTGAAGCTGTTATGCAGGTTTCTGTTTACTTAGTGCCAGAAAGTTGTCATCCTGTTAGCCTCCTGCTCATAGCAGGTATTCACCTTTCGTGATCGACATATTTTTAGGCCAAATATGTCATGCTTTTCTTACAACAATGTTCCATATTTGAAATTTTCTACTGTGGAAAAGAGGGCACAAAATCCTTAGGCACAAAAGTCATTGCATGTATTCTTGAGGACCATGGACCACGCACTATTAAACATTTCTCAGGCATGGACATGCTGTTATGACTGATATAATGGAAACTTCTTGGAGGACATTGAGACCCCTCATCATCTTTTATTGTTACATTACTTTATAGCTGAAGGATTAGTCGATGACCAACCACTACCAATCACTTCTATACGCACGTCCTCTTACATCACCTCAAGAACACCACTGTGCACCATCCAAAGTCATATGAGCATTTGTCTACTATTTTTACTTTGCCAAAAGAGGTTTGCCAGTATTGATAATTCAGATTTAGTTGTGGATGTCAAGTGTGCTTCCTTTGGGTGCATGTGTTTCCTCTTAAAATTCTATGCTCCAGCAGTTTTGCCACTTCTTTTTGCCTGACAGCAACAGTATGGAATAATGAGTTGAAAGCATTGTGCTTTTCAGTCTTGACATTGATTGTCAAAGACAGTATTCATGGAAAGGAAAAGCTGGTTGAAACTGGGGGTCTTAAGCAAATCATCAGATATATGGACCGAGGGCCGGATGTTACAACAGCTGCCATAACCCTCCTGTCAGAGTTGGTGAAGAGTAAGAATATACTTGAACAGTTGGGTCAAGAATGTGGTGCTATCTTGATGCTGGTTACAGTTTCTGTAATGGGTAATCATCCAGAATTGGCAACAGATATTGAGAGTATCCTTGATCAGCTTTCTTATGATGGTGATTCTTATCATGAAGAAAACATTAAAGCAATGGTTAAGGCTAACTGGTGCAAGCCATTTGTTGACTGTCTTCACAAGGGCTCCCAAGGCTCCAAGTTGGCAATGGTGAAGTGGGTTGCATGTTTTGAGCTTGATGACAATAGAAGAGAAGCGCTGGTTCAACAAAATGTGATTGATGCTTTAGTGGACATGCTAAAGTCTAAGCAGTTTAGATTAGAGAGTCCAGCTCTTGAGGCGTTAAGGAAATTCTCTTTCCATGAGAAATCTAAAAAATGCATTGCAAAAGCAGGTGGAGTTCCCTTGTTGCTTGAACTTTAAAAAAAATCTCAGTTGGAAATGAAAAAGAATGTCGGAGCTATTTTTAGCAGATTTAACCATGAAGCATGGGGCATCTTTTCTTTTTTATGAAGATGAAACCCCAATTGAACCTCAAATGTATATGTGGGGTATCTGCCTCCTACCATGGAAGAGGAAAAATTGATTAAGCTATTCTCTCCTTTTGGTAGAATAGTTGAAGCCAAAGTCATCAGGGACGATGTGAAAGGTTCGAGCAAAGGTTATGGTTTTGTGAAATTTTATAACATCCATTGTGCTGCCCAAGCTATTGCACATATGAATGGCTACAGGTTGGAAGACAAGACTCTAGCTGTAAGGGTGGCAGGATGGCCTCCTGGCTCTGAGATGGGACCTGCAGAAGATCTTTACACTTTTGATAAGAAACAACCACCAAAATTTCCTGTCCACTCTGGTGATTATGCACAGATACCAAGGAATTCTTCAACTAGGCCTGTATCTTTATCTCCTTATAATATTTATTCTAATAACAATGGTTCTGGCATGCCATACCATAGTGTCAATCCTTTGCAAGGAGGTACTTTCAACAGTCTACCAGCTACTTCATATCGTACACATGATCTATATGAGATGCCACTCCGTTTGGAAGAATCATCTAGTGGCATGCATGGGCTTCCTAGATCTCAACCAGTACTAGGCAATTTTAGTGATTCCTCGATGTCAAAATTAAATGTCCATTCAGCTGATGCCATGATCCATTTTTCTCCAAACAAATCCAGGATTTCTACATATCAGCACTATGCACCTCCATCAGTTCCTTCGGGCAGCGCATATTCTGAGTTATCATCACAAGCTTCATTAATGAGAGGTTTGGGTACCACTCCACGACCTTCTAACGTTTTTCCTTCTGGATATGTGAAGAAAGCTATGGAATACGAATACGAAAGATTTTTATCTGAAACAGGGCCATGCCATGAGAACATTTCAGGGATATATAATATTTCATTCTAAGACTAAAAGTTGAGCATCTATATCAAACAGAAGTAATTTATCTCTGGTTGACCTTTTACAAGGTAAATTACCTTCACTGTCTACTTGTGAATTTTCGTGAGCAGAATATTGATAAGAAAGCTGTGATTTAGTTCAACCAGGATACACACTTTGTACTATTGGAAATTTAGCAACATCTCGAGTTACTAGAGAAAATGACATCTAAGGTTGTTGATGAAGGCCACCTACTTGGCAGTGTTTTGAAAGATTCCTCCAGTTACATTTAATACATCTTGGAAATGCACTACTTACCAACAAAGTTGCTGCTCAGCTGCAATAGGCCTCAAGTGGATGCTTAATCAGGGTGCTATGGAGTATAACAGGGAAATAGTTAAATATTTCATCAAAAGGGGCGTCTTTGTCGTCTTATTATTTAGGCGGAATCTCTTGCGACGTTTGATCTCTGTTTTGGCTAATGCTTATGACCGTGAAGCAAAACTGTTAAATGGCACACATAAGTCACATGTACACTCAAAGCAAGAGGCAGAGTTGCTAGCAGCATATAAGCCAGTGATCAATGCAACATATTTGATAGCCAATTTGAATCCAATAGAAGAGGTGACTCGTGATGCTGTAGAGTTTTTCAAGAACACAAATCACATAGTCTTATATTATGAAGACCTGGTCAATGACCCAAAGAAAATGGTTGAAGTGCAAGAGTTTTTGAAAGTGCCACCGAGGCAATTGAACAGCCAGCAAGTGAAGATTCATACACGACCTCTTTCAGATCACGTTCAGAATTGGAATGATGTGTACAAGAAACTTAAGGGAACCAAATATGAGATCTTTCTGAATGAGTCAGATTATGATCACTAATATTTGATTCCATGATAAGGCAGGCAGGTTTCACTTGTGTAACCTGTTATTTAATGTAAATTAGATAAGGCTTGCCAAGCCTGAGTTAATGAAAGATGGTGCGAAACAAGTGAAGCCTGAACCTGTGATAATTTATAAAGCAGCTGATATTAGCGGGAATTCATATGAAATGAAATCAAAGGATCTAGGTAGAAATGGTTGTTCAAAATGTCAGAGCCCCTTGACTAGAGTTAGTAAAGATTCCATTATAGCTGAAAGAAGCTTCACGCATATAGAAACCCAATTGCTTGCTTTACACTCTACGGAGGCAAACAGTTTGGTCGCTTTTCCATTGAGATATCACGTTTGGCACATTCTGCTCTGGTTTCAGATTGGGAAAAATGGTTAGCGCACAGTAAGTTGAAAACTGAAGGGACAGCCACCGCCACAATCCAAAAGGCGAAGATTATTTTATGGAACTGCCTAAACAATACCGACAAAGGATTCCTGGGCAGTTATTACAGAGTTATGGCCAAATAGCCAGCGCATCACAAGAAATGACCCATACTTAAACTCCATTTTAATACTGCTGCCTCCAGCACCGCTTAGATAGATATTTTCTTGCATTTATTTCAGCACAGATTAGGGTAGAAGCTGTGACTCCATTAGATCGATCTGAGATCTGCTTGTAATAGATATTTGCCTATTTAAACAACGTTGTTCGTTGTTCAAAGGATGAGAGGTGTTTGATCGACAATCTGATTTTGAGACTTGTTGTGTACACTCTGAGAGATTTAATAAACAGAGCTTGCTGGAACATGTGTGTTTGGACTGTCTAAATGTGTATTTGATGGCTGAAGAACAAGATTACATAATTCTCGTGTTTCCTCATGGACTAATAAGTTTTCCTCATCTCTTTCTACAGTTGCTATGTTTGCTATATCGTATCTGTGTCATTATCTAAACTTGCAGGAAGAAAGAATAGTTCAAATGTCACTTAGCTGTGCTCTGCCCTCAATTCCTGCTTTTTCTCTATGTTTTCTTTCTAAATTAGCCTATAAATATGAATTCCTCTTAGGCTCATATTTGCACTAGTTTCCTCCATATATGAATATTGTTGTAGGAATTTCTTAATTGCTCCTATAGGATATTCATTCACGTTCCCTCTTTTAGCATGAATGAAAATTACTTAGCTGTCTTTCATTCCCTGACATCCGTTTTCATCTTCATTCAAACCTGATATTATTCCTTGTGTAGCTATCTTGCTCTGTAGTCCCTTCTTTGCCAAAGAAAACACGTCTTTTCAGTCCACATCCTTGACTCCATGCCCAATGTTCTAAACCTCTTGCGCTTCGCATGCCAACACTGCCTGAATAGATCATCCATCCTGCCAAACTCAAACAACAAACCATGTGCATAATAACTAGCTTGAAATCATTTCCTAAACAAAGCTAAATCCCAAAGAGAGAGCCCTCTCTGACTGCTGGTAGGCTAGGACCGACAGTCCAAAGCTTGGTCTGTGGTTACCTCCGCCGTATCCCTTAAGGAGCCAAGGGACAAGCTGAGTGTTAACATAATGGCGACTCCGCTGGGGACCTGAATAATTTTATTCGTCACTGTAAACCCCGCTTTCTGGAGAAAGTGCTCCTTTTCTTCAGAGCTTTTCATGTTTAGTTCTGATCTTCGATGGTGGACAGAGATCAGGCACTCCAAAGTAAAGGCATCCACCTGGCGACTCCACTTCATTTTCATTCAAGACTCCACTAAGGAACGAACCAATTCTACAACCAAATAGTCCATATTCCAAAGCATTATCAGTAAGACAGGATGACCGGGTTCGTGGAAGATCTTTCATTTGATAAAGCTTTAGATGTATTCAGGGAGAGTTTATCAAAATTTGTGCTTGATGAAGAATTTTTTAGATTGATGTTGTTAAAAATAGCAGGAGGCTCACATAACCTTTTTCTTGATTTAGTTGTTGAAAGATATGAAAATGAAATTGAATTCTTGCATTCTCAAATCCAATCATATCATTTTCGCGATCCTGAAGCATTTTTTCAAAATCTTCCTTCCCCAAGTCATGAGGAAATAGTACTACCTTCTGACTTACAGATTGAGGATAATTATGTTTCCAAGGAAAAGACTGAAGATTTAGTTGCAGGGCTTATTACCAAAGAGGCAACTGTTCCATCCGACCAAGAAGGCCCAGAAGAAGTTATCCCACATGATGTTTTTATTGATCCTATAGCAGACTACATGGAACTGCTTCTTAACTCAAGTTCTTTAGCATGCTTTCTCCGTGAGGACCAAATACATCAGCAGCGGCATTTATATACCACAATTTTGATCATGTGGGCACATGACCGAATAATGCTTCCAAGTTCATTAACAGTCAGTGAGCCAGTTCATCTCTTTTTTCAGTTGCTTAAGTGGCTGCACTGGTTATTTGATTTCACCTGACAGTAAAGTAAGTGCTTGTTAGGATAGGTAGGTAGGATTAATAAGCCATCCGGCAAAGGGAATTTTGCAGAGAACAGCATAAAAGACCAAGGCATACTGACCTGCTGTTCTTGAATTTTCGCAAGGAAAAGCCATCCCCAAGTGGAGCCACTGTTAGCCTCCTTCTCATAGCAGGTATTCACCTTTCGTGATCAACATATTTTCAGGCCAAATATGTCTTGCTTTGCTTACATCAATGTTCCATATTTGAAATTTGCTACTGTGGCAAATAGGGCACAAAATCCTCAGGCACAAAAGTCATTGCATGTATTCTTGAGGACCATGGACCAGGCACTATTAAACATTTCTAAGGCATGGACATGCTGTTATGACTGATATAATGGCAACTTCTTGGAGGACATTGAGACCCCTCATCATCTTTTATTGTTACATTACTTTATAGCTCAAGGATTGGTCGATGACCAACCACTACCAATCACTTCTCTACGCACGTCCTCTTACATCACCTCAAGAACACCACTGTGCACCATCCAAAGTCATATGAGCATTTGTCTACTATTTTTACTTTGCCAAAAGAGGCTTGCTAGTATTGATAATTCAGATTTAGTTGTGGATGTCAAGTGTGCTTCCTTTGGGTGCATGTGTTTCCTCTTAAAATTCTATGCTCTAGCAGTTTTTCCACTTCTTTTTGCCTGACAGCAACAGTACGGAATAATGAGTTGAAAACGTTGTGATTTTCAGTCTTGACATTGATTGTCAAAGACAATATTCATGGAAAGGAAAAGCTGGTTGAAACTGGGTGTCTTAAGCAAATCATCAGATATATGGACCAAGGGCCGGATGTTACAATAGCTGCCATAACCCTCCTGTCAGAGTTGGTGAAGAGTAAGAATATACTTGAACAGTTGGGTCAAGAATGTGGTGCTATCTTCATGCTGGTTACAGTTTCTGTAAGGGGTAATCATCCAGAATTGGCAACATATATTGAGAGTATCCTAGATCAACTTTCTTATGATGGTGATTCTTATCATGAAGAAAACATTAAAGCAATGGTTAAGGCTAACTGGTGCAAGCCATTTGCTGACTGTCTTCACAAGGGCTCCCAAGGCTCCAAGTTGGAAATGGTGAAGTGGCTTGCATGTTTTGAGCTTGACGACAATAGAAGAGAAGCGTTGGTTCAACAAAATGTGATTGATGCTTTAGTGGACATGCTGAAGTCTAAGCAGTTTAGATTAGAGAGTCCAGCTCTTGAGGCGTTAAGGAAATTCTCTTTCCATGAGAAATCTAAAAAATGCATTGCAAAAGCAGGTGGAGTTCCCTTGTTGCTTGAACTTTTAAAAAAATCTCAGTTGGAAATGAAAAAGAATGCCGTAGCTATTTTTAGCAGATTTAACCATGAAGCATGGGGCATCTTTTCTTCTTTATGAAGATGAAACCCCAATTGAACCTCAAATGTATATGTGGGATATCTGCCTCCTACCATGGAAGAGGAACAATTGATTAAGCTATTCTCTTCTTTTGGTAGAATAGTTGAAGCCAAAGTCATCAGGGACGATGTGAAAGGTTCGAGCAAAGGTTATGGTTTTGTGAAATTTTATAACATCCATTGTGCTGCCCAAGCTATTGCACATATGAATGGCTACAGGTTGGAAGACAAGACTTTAGCTGTAAGGGTGGCAGGATGGCCTCCTGGCTCTGAGATGGGATCTGCAGAAGATCTTTACACTTTTGATAAGAAACAACCACCAAAATTGCCTGTCCACTCTGGTGATTATGCACAGATATCATGGAATTCTTCAACTAGGCCTGTATCTTTATCTCCTTATAATCTTTATTCTAATAACAATGGTTCTGGCATGCCATACCATAGTGTCAATCCTTTGCAAGGAGGTACTTTCAACAGTCTGCCAGCTACTTCATATCGTACACATGATCTATATGAGATGCCACTCCGTTTGGCAGAATCATCTAGTGGCATGCATGGGCTTCCTAGATCTCAACCAGTACTAGGCAATGTCAGTGATTCCTCGATGTCAAAATTAAATGTCCATTCAGCTGATTCCATGAGCCATTTTTCTCGAAACAAATCCAGGATTTCTACATATTAGCACTATGCACCTCCATCAGTTCCTTCGGGCAGTGCATATTCTGAGTTATCATCACAAGCTTCATTAATGAGAGGTTTGGGTACCACTCCACGACCTTCTAGAGTTTTTCCCTCTGGATATGTGAAGAAAGCTATGGAATTGGAATACGAAAGATTTTTATCTGAAACAGGGCCATGACATGAGAACATTTCAGGGATATATAATATTTCATTCTAAGACTAAAAGTTGAGCATCTATATCAAACAGAAGTAATTTATCTCTGATTGACCTTTTACAAGGTAAATTACCTTCACTGTCTACTTGTGAATTTTCGTGAGCAGAATATTGATAAGAAAGTTGTGATTTAGTTCAACCAGGATACACACTTTGTACTATTGGAAATTTAGCAACATCTCGAGTTACTAGAGAAAATGATATCTAAGGTTGTTGATGAAGGCCACCTACTTGGCAGTGTTTTGAAAGATTCCTCCAGTTACATTCAATACATCTTGGAACTACACTACTTACCAACAAAGTTGTTGCTCAGTTGCAATAGGCCTCAAGTGGATGCTTAATCAGGGTGCTATGGAGTATAACAGGGAAATAGTTAAATATTTCATCAAAAGCGGCGTCTCTGTCGTCTTATTATTTAGGCAGAATCTCTTGCGACGTTTGATCTCTGTTTTGGCTAATGCTTATGACCGTGAAGAAAAACTGTTAAATGGCACGCATAAGTCACATGTACACTCAAAGCAAGAGGCAGAGTTGCTAGCAGCATATAAGCCAGTGATCAATGCAACATATTTGATAGCCAATTTGAATCCAATAGAAGAGGTGACTCGTGATGCTGTAGAGTTTTTCAAGAACACAAATCACATAGTCCTATATTATGAAGACCTGGTCAATGACCCAAAGAAAATGGTTGAAGTGCAAGAGTTTTTGAAAGTGCCACCGAGGCAATTGAACAGCGAGCAAGTGAAGATTCATACACGACCTCTTTCAGATCACGTTCAGAATTGGAATGAGGTGTACAAGAAACTTAAGGGAACCAAATATGAGATCTTTCTGAATGAGTCAGATTATGATCACTAATATTTGATTCCATGATAAGGCAGGCAGGTTTCACTTGTGTAGCTTGTTATTTAATGTAAATTAGATAAGGCTTGCCAAGCCTGAGTTAATGAAAGATGGTGCGAAACAAGTGAATCCTGAACCTGTGATAATTGATAAAGCAGCTGATATTAGCGGTAATTCATATGAAATGAAATCAAAGGATCTAGGTAGAAATGGTTGTTCAAAATGTCAGAGCCCCTTGACTAGAGTTAGTAAAGATTCCATTATAGCTGAAAGAAGCTTCACGCATATAGAAACCCAATTGCTTGCTTTACACTCTGCGGAGGCAAACAGTTTGGTCGTTTTTCCATTGAGATATTACGTTTGGAACATTCTGCTCTGGTTTCAGATTGGGAAAAATGCTTAGCGCACAGTAAGTTGAAAACTGAAGGGACAGCCACCGCCACAATCCAAAAGGCGAAGATTATTTTATGGAACCGCCTAAACAATACCGACAAAGGATTCCTGGGCAGTTATTACAGATTTATGGCCAAATAGCCAGTGCATCACAAGAAATGACCCATACTTAAACTCCATTTTAATACTGCTGCCTCCAGCACCGCTTAGATAGATATTTTCTTGCATTTATTTCAGCACAGATTAGGGTAGAAGCTGTGACTCCATCAGATCGATCTGAGATCTGCTTGTAATAGATATTTGCCTATTTAAACAACACTGTTCGTTGTTCAAAGGCTGAGAGGTGTTTGATCCACAATCTGATTTTGAGACTTGTTGTGTACACTCTGAGAGATTTAATAAACAGAGCTTGCTGGAACATGTGTGTTTGGACTGTCTAAATGTGTATTTGATGGTTGAAGAACAAGATTACAGAATTCTCGTGTTTCCTCATGGACTAATAAGTTTTCCTCATCTCTTTCTATAGTTGCTATGTTTGCTATATCGTATCCGTGTCATTAGCTAAACTTGCAGGAAGAAAGGATAGTTCAGATGTCACTTAGCTATGCTCTGCCCTCAATTCCTGCTTTTTCTCTATGTTTTCTTTCTAAATTAGCCTATAAATATGAATTCCTCTTAGGCTCATATTTGCACTAGTTTCCTCCATATATGAATATTGTTGTAGGAATTTCTTAATTGCTCCTATAGGATATTCGTTCACGTTCCCTCTGTTAGCATGAATGAAAATTACTTAGCTATCTTTCATTCCCTGACATCCATTTTCATCTTCATTCAAACCTGATATTATTCCTTGTGTAGCTATCTTGCTCTATAGTCCCTTCTTTGCCAAAGAAAACACGTCTTTTCAATCCACATCCTTGACTCCATGCGCAATGTTCTAAACCTCTTGCACTTCGCATGCCAACCCTGCCTGAATAGATCATCCATCCCGCCAAACTCAAACAACAAACCATGTGCATAATAACTAGCCTGAAATCATTTCCTAAACAAAGCTAAATCCCAAAGAGAGAGCCCTCTCTGACTGCTGGTAGGCTAGGACCGACAGTCCAAAGCTTGGTCTGTGGTTACCTCGGCCATATCCCTTAAGGAGCCAAGGGACAACCTGAGTGTTAACACATCCTACCCGTGCATTAGGAAATAGATTTGCATACCTATTTATTGGTTGCAACCAACCATCACATGGTCTTGTGCATCTGCTGGTGTGGTCAGTATTCTCCATACTCACTTATTCCCTAAATTGTTAATAATTGGTGGTCTAAAGCCTTGTAGTCTGGGGGTGTTCACCCATGTCTGGAGTTAAGCACAGTAGAAGTGGTTATCTATCTTGGAGAATTATCATTCCTTCCATTCATCCATTTCCAACATTTTTGTTGAGTTTGTAATGTTCCCGAGCATCTCCGAGATATAACCTAGGAGAGTTTCTTGGGGTGATAACAGCTATAACCATATAAGAAAACATCACTCAAAGACAGGGGTTGTCAGAAATTATCTCCAAAATTCTACAAACCGTATAAAATAATTTAGCACATCATAGAAGTAGCCTACAAGCTAGCCTTGCCACCCACTGCAAAAATCCATCTAGTCTTCCATGTCTTATGCCTCAAGAAAGTGGTTGGGAACCATTGCAGAATTCAAATTAGTCTATCGGAATTGGATGAAGAAGGTTGAACAGGTTCTTGACATGCGAGAATGGAACCTGTGCGACCGCACGACAAAGGAAGTCCTTGTCAAGTGGAAAGACACCTCTCTAGAAGATGCAACCTAGGAACTAGCCACTGTTCGTCAGCAGTTTCCGCAGCTTTAGCCTTCATGACAAGGCTATTTTTATGGGGGAGGGCATGTTAGGGTCCAACACTAACCCCCTTATTTATGTAATGGGGTCGAGTCATAGTTATAGTTAGTTAAAGAGTTAATAAAGCCCGTATTAATAATTGTAAATGGTTTACCTGCATTTAAGGAAGGGACCACAGTTAGTTGCAAATGGCCCATGGTATTAGATAGATGGGATTAATAAGAACCATGGTACTGACCCATGGTATTGCATTTATGAATCTTATATAAAGGATAGAGACTCCCCTTGAGGAGCATCATGTCTTATTTTGTAATTGAGCCCAACTCTATTGGAGGTTTCCCCCTCAAAGAGGCAAGTGAACATTGCTTTCCTTTCAGAATAATAAAATACATGCTATTATTTCTTATTGTTCCATGTTTTGGGTATATTTTTTCACATATTTGGTATTTTGGTATCTTCTTATAGGTGAAGAGTATAACGTGCCACAACATTTCCATTAATAGCAGAGTCTACAACAACCGCAAATGCTTCAGGAGAAAAGGCAGTAGAATTAGTTAGAGCCATGGAAGAGATGTCAATTCAAGCTACATAAATGAATAGACTAAAGGAAAAGGTGGCAAGTTTAGAGGCTGATTATAAACTTGCAAATATTATGAAAAAAGAAGAAACTCAGCAGGCCAACAGAATGAGTGAAACGGTCAAAGCCTTGGAGAAGGACTAGACATTAGAGAAACCCCTTGGGCAAGCCAAGGAACTTTTATGGTCCAATATCATTGACTTCGTCAAGGATATTTGGCCATCTATTCAAGTTATTTTTGAGCAAATGGAACTAATAAAGATGTAGGTTTTAACCCTGTACAAAAATTACCTGCATACGAATTCTAAATCACAGGAAAAATAAAAATGTGAGAGAATAAAACATAAAACACATATACACAGAGATTTCCCACTGGATCCCAAA
>APFE031611007.1:57189-74659 GCA_000404065.3 Pinus taeda
TTTCATTATGTTCCTTTCAATTTTACAATACATATTTATACATGCCGAAGCATCCAATACCATGGACTGAAAACCATCACATCCAAAACCATGGACCAAAAACCATAGGTAGGTTCACCCAACCTAATATAGGGTCCAATTTTTTTTTCTCGGGGCGCTGCTCCGGACCCTGTAGAGGGGGGCTACCCACCCCCCTCAAACTCCCCGGACAGGGGGGGATGCTTCCCCCATGTGACCCCCCCGCTGCGCAATCAGCGCAACGAAGGGGGGACTCCGCCCCCCCCTCTAATCTCCAGTTCACTACGTAGGTTAGTCATGGAATGAATATAACACAACCCAACAAAAGATAGCTACAATAGCTATTTAGAAAGTCAAGGAGGAATTGGGTGACATGCCAAAGGATGCCAGTAGACATATATTTCCTTAACAACAAAAAAAGATATGAGCTTCAGGAGCTAAATATAGAGGAAAAAACGGAAACTAGTTTGGAAATAAGAAAGGTTCTTTCCAAGAGGAACCTAATGCTAAACTTGGAGGAAAAGTGCAAAAACATGCAGGTGGCATTGATAGATTCATGGCCAAATTGAAAATTTTGAGGGAAAAATGATTTCCCAATCCATTGGTCATCAATGACAAGCTTATGACACAGCAAGACTATGACAACAGACTAGGCAATTGGCTAAAGAGAAAGCTAGCACTTCATCCATTAAAGCCCTGCCCACAAGAAAAGTTTTATATAACTCTTTTGAGAACCTATTTTTCCTCTAACATGAGGTAAAACACTTATTCATCACCAAGCCCAACTTTGGCAAGTATACTGAAGCTGATGAGATATACCAAAGAATGATGAATGTCAAATTACTTAAGGTAGAATGGTGGGAAAGCATGACTGATTTACTATGAGAAATTTACAGTAAAACGTTACGGCACAATCAAAATAGAGCAGCCAGGTGAATAGATGAAAACAGGATAGTAGGGTCAAAGAGTATCAGGTGAAAGATAAAAATTGAAGAAGGTTCCAGTGTAAAAAGACACAATTGCAAGCTAACATAAAGGGCTACAAATCCAACCATAAAATCCAACAGTACCACATAAAAAGGGACAACATGAAACAATTCAATAGATGTCTCTATCTTCTTGCAAGAATATATTCATATTTCCTAGATTAAATCTAAAGTTTGTTTTGAGATATCTTGTAATAGTTTTTGTAGAAATACTTCACCATTTGAGGTATGTAGGGTGGATTCCTAGACATTTCTATAGACCTATTTGATCAAATATTGTAAGCTATTGTATCATTGTTTGGGCTAGGAAGATGGATTAATGAATAGAGACATTACATTTCACTCAATTCATGTGTAGAGTGAAAGTGCAGACATGTATTTCCTCTTGTGTTCTTATTTTTCTTTAAAAGTTTTCCACAATTGTTAATGTATCTAAAATCTTAATCCTATAATATGGAATGATATCTCAGAATTTGCTTCATTGCACTCTGTTTTAACTATTATGCATTTTAATGTTTTCTGAAAATTATCTAATTTAAGGAATTCTTAATTGTTCCTTAGTCTAGGTAGTCTCCCTCTGATCTATAGTAAAGGATTCTTAATTACCCTTTTCTCATGGTTATCCTTTATTCCTCATTTTAATCCTGGTCTGAGAATTCTTAAGTGCTCTCTCGCCTGGTTAAGATGATTTCACCCATCTGGCTTAAAGACTTGCACTTTTCTTTGCTAGCTTGCCTTTCAAACACTCCCTTTACTGAGTTAATTCCAGTTTTGTTGCCCTCCTTTGACTCCATAGCCCAATGGTCCAAAGACATCAACCTATCCATCTACTTTAAGGATCCCACCATCCAACAATCAATACAAATCAAAACCCCTGAACCTTCATAAATAACCTAAAATCCCAGTAGACAAAGCTAAATCATATAGAGAGAGCCCTCTCTGAGTCATAGGTTGCTAGAGCCTATACTTAAAAGATTGGTTTGTGGTTACCTTAGTCCTTTCCCTCTTCTGAAAACTTCTAGGGAAAAGTTCTGAGTGATAGCATTGTATACAGCTTCAATCGACTACCGTTTACTTTTCCTGGGAAGACTTTGGCATTCAGTTTTCCCAACTACACTGTGCCACCATTTGAGGTCTCCTTAATAACACACAGTCTCATCCAATGCATTAAATTGATATAATTTCGATGGTAGTCCCCAAGTTTGTCAATGTAATTGCTCTCATCCTATTCTATCACCACCAATTTTTTATCAATAAATTCCCTCTTTATTTCTTCCTCAAGCTTCTAGACTTCTACTTCCACCAGGGCTCTCTTCTCCCTCAACTGAACTCTTTCATTCATGAGTTCTTGGAGCCTAAGATCATCTTGTTGGATCTCTTCATGAGGTCCCAAGAATTATTCTTCGAGTTCTTCCAACTGCGCTATCCCTTCTTCCAAGCCTTCACAATCTGTCATATCCATGGGCGCTACTATGCGTGGACTAGCCATGATATACGTCATCGGAATTACAATTTTCACTCCATAGGCCAGCCCAGAATGTGTCTGTCCCATCAGTTTCTTGCACGTTGTCCTATAAGCCCATAAAATTGTTGGTATTCGTAGGTCCCAATCACTTCGTTGTGCACTACATACCTTATTCAATGTTTGACATGCCTCGTTAAATGATTCTGCAAGGATAACCTTCTCTGTGATCATTCCCTCCACACTCTATCACTCCAACTTAAGGATCCGTTGGCGCATTCCCCCCCCAACACATGTTTATTGACCATATCTCCCAATGTGAAGTTCATGTGCATCCATGAAGGTTGTTTTCCATATGCCTATACCCACCTGGACAGATGCGCATGCGGACAATATCGTCCATTTTATTTATCTATTAATCACACTGTAGGCTTCCTAAACGTGTGTGCATCATTCTTGTACATGCATGCCAGTCCTCAAAACTTCCTTTGTACATACCCCACCACCTCCCAGGTGTACCACACAGTACCCAATTCAAGGCCTTGAAACGTTTCTTTTATGGTAACTCCCTTTCAAACTTATCCAAGAAAGTATCTACCTCACTTAACCCATCATACATAGGGAGATCTCATACTTCTGTTGATACACAACACAGTGATCTTGTCATCATGTTACAATTAATCATGGTTACCTAGTGTAACTGGTTCTGCCATCACTCTATCTACTCATCTGAATCTGACGTATATGAGCTTTCGTGCTCCCATGAGATTCTTCCATTCGTGGTGGGATTTAACCAGCCTTTCTCTCGTGCAGTTATCTTATAGATGTAGTCCAAATCATTGTCGCTCTCATAGTTACACACCACTTGTGTATAGTGCGATCCCTCAACAGGGTCCAAGGCTATAACTACATGGAGAGACTTCTTCTCAAAAGTCATCTTGCACTTCTTTAGATTAATCACCCCATTCATCTCAGTGGCCCAATCAATTCCTAGGAGCATGTGGTAAGGATTTTTGTCATCAACAATCTCTATCACTTCAAAGTCTCTAGCGTGCTTGCTCCCTCAATATTCACAGTGATTCCTTGCAATCACCCCAGGGGTATTATCTTTTGGTTGTTCACCATTCGTAGCTGAAGAGGAGACCACTACAACATAGGCCTCCACATGCACTCCCATGTCTGCTTCGGTAGAACATTCGCATCCGATCCTAAGTCTAGAATTACTTGATCCATCTCGTATTCTCCAATCTGTGTCGTTAGCCTCATCTCTCTCCTCGTCCTCATCTTATGCTTTCAAATCTTCTAGACTACACGCGGTTCTCATGATGCAGTCCTAGCACATCTGTTAATGAGTTACTGCAATCGTTTTACGGCCTTACTATCATGCAGTAACTTCATGCATGTTTCCAGGAACGTCGTAAGAATAGATGGGTCCGTCTCCAGCTTCGGTCTATCTTTGCTTCCTGAAGTGGAGGCATCAACAAAGCTCTTCTTAGCTTCCATAAAGGCTTCTCCAGCGCGCTCCAAATCAAGCTCCGCTTCTTTTACTGGAGCTTTGCAAACCCAAGTATTATCTCCTAGTTGTTTGCCTTTGTCATCTCCCATCGCAATTCCACTTCAGAGCACAATGTTCACATTAGGGTCTTCCTTGTGCAACTTAGACCTCATCATCTATAGGTTCTGAGTCGGGGGAGGTGGTAGCACTCCCTTGTCACATATCTTGCCTATCAGCATAGGATAATCCTCTATCTCATGATCAAACAAGGTACATTAAGACACGATGGATGGATTAGGTTCATACAATCACAGGCATAATGTCCCAACCCTTCATAATTGTAGCATATCAGCTGTCTACAACCTCTTCCAAGTCCTCCTCTACCTTGGCCCCATTTGCGCCCCTAAAATCATGCTCGTGCCACTCCTATGTTCTGGTCTAGGGGTTGTTTTTTAGCCTGAACTCTATAGGTGGGAGTTCTATCCATCATCAGCTCATAGCTTCCACAAGTGTGCTCATCATGTCTAACCAATTTTAAAAAATTACAGAACAACTATTACAAATTCTGCGTGTACTTCTGTAACAAATGGTAGTTGTCTGTAGCATGCTTTCCACCTATTTGGCAAATAACGCACCACAAAGAAGGTGTCACGCTAGGTCCTAATTGTGCTTCTAGTCTTAACGACATCATTCTCTTCTCGCGAGGTAGTTTGCAAACACCGAGCAGTGGTCCTTATCATGACCCTAACCCTTGCATTTTATGCACTACACCTCTTCACGCACTTCTAGTCGAGTTTTCATATCTTATTTCAGACTTTGCATCTCAAGGCATAAGTTTTTCAACTACGCGTGGATCTATTAAACTCAAAGTTAGGATCCTGCATTGGGGTCTCATGCAGCCTCATCTCCATCTCTAAAGTCTTTGCCTGAGTCATTAACTTTTGCTACGACAACGTACTCAGATGTGGTGTTAGAGATGCTACAAACCATTTGTGGTGTTGTCCATATTTCAGATTAATATTAGCTTCGTGAATCGTGCACTTCTACCTCTGATCTAGTTCCCAAGGAGTCTCACCTAGTAGCATTGTGATCTCCTTCAACCCAATGATCGACTGCACTTCCAACTTCAAATTGCTAAATTCCTTATTTGGCACAATTTAGCTATCCACGATACCTGCATTTAGATTATCATTTGAGTGCTTAATATACTAGGTCAGCATGCAATCCTGCAGGGTGCTAACCACTATTGCTTTCCTAATATTATCATCTGTAACTACCTTCTCTTCCCATATGGATTTTACAATGAACCAAAATTGGTTTGGATCTTCATTTCCCAATCCCTTAAGCACAAGAAAATTTATCATGCTTGCCATACTAGAACGTGGTGGTGGCGAAGGTAGTATGAGAAAATATGGAGGTGATGGTCGCTTACTTCCTTCATTCCTGTGGGTTTTTCCTCTTCACATAGCTGTGAACATCAATGTAATTGCATAATCCAATTTTTACACAATAACATTTTAATCCAAGTATTCAGAGACTTTACATACTACCTCGTTGTCCTTGGAGAAAGAATCTCTCTGCCTCGCTATAGCTGACTGAAGTGTCTACCGCAAATTCAGTGATGAATTCTCCTATAATCTGATCGATCTAGTGATCAACAATGCGTGCGATCTTACCTTATGATGCTTCCAATCTACACACCAACTCTAGGGTCCACACAATAGGACCGTTGAGTTTCTACCTTCCTTGGCTATTTGCTAGCTTCGCGGTCCAGTAGTACAGCTCAGTAGGGAAATATGCGAAGAAGATTTCATGGATTTCTATGTATAGGTAGTAGTCTAACCACTCTTCTTTTGTCAGTCATGGATTCCTATTATCTTATGTCGTGAACTCGTGAATTCTCCTGTCTAACCAACCTTCAATTTCTTTCTTAGCTAGATTCCAATGATACGACATCAGACATCTCTATGCAGATTCCAATCCTTGCAACAGAACCATTTGTTGGCTTGTTGGGGCCTGACCCATGTTTGGAGTTAATTAGCTAGATAAATCCCTACACTACTGGCCCTTTCAGCAAAAGCTCACAGAGCACGGACTGAGGTCTCACCCAAAGCAGTATGGGGGGATGCTTGAACAAAGTTTCCCCACCCTTGAGATATCTAAGGGGTCGATTAAGTCCATCTGTGAATGGATTCATGGAGGTCACTTTACACACTGCACTGAACTGAAAGGCCTTAACGATCTGTTATAATCATCTTCATGCAACCCTAACCAGGGGGTGAGGTGCTTTCACGCTGCTAAGGAAG
Source organism: Pinus taeda (assembly GCA_000404065.3). Classification (NCBI taxonomy): domain Eukaryota; kingdom Viridiplantae; phylum Streptophyta; class Pinopsida; order Pinales; family Pinaceae; genus Pinus; species Pinus taeda. The sequence goes on from APFE031611007.1 coordinate 63,457, forward strand.
CGACCTCTGCAATTTCCCCAATTTACAATGTGGATCTTACTTATATTCTTATAACTGTTAGTTAACTTGCTTAAACATATAATTTATCTTATATTCACTTAATCAACGCAATCATATAAGTTCTCGCACCACATAAACAGTGAAATTGCAATTTATACGCAATAAATTCAATGCACAAAACATGAAAAAGATACACGTAAACGATATGTAACTTCTCTTTATTACTTCTCGAAAGGTTACAAACTTGACTTGCCATGCACACTTAGCTGCAAGGGTCCATGCACTCAGCTACAGAGCCTTATCCTACTCTATGACCCAAGACTAGACTCTACACGTAGTTAATCCTCAATTATTCATCGTTCATTCATGACTTTCTTCCCTCATTTATAACTTATATCCTTGCTCTATTTATATCATCCCATGGTCCACGGACCATGGGTAGATCTCTAAAGCTATAATTACATTAACAAAATGAGGGCGGACAACCCTATGACTCATTTACAAGATCTTGCTCCACGACCACAAAACATGGGGTCTTTACATCGGATTTAGTCAAAATCTAGGCTTTAAGTCTCAAAACTTCCCTTGGGGGATCCTGTGCCCAACACCAACTCCTTCGCTAGGGAAAGTGGCTTACTAGAGACCAAGTTTAGCAGAAGTTCCCTCATCTCATGCAGGAACTCAAAAAAATGGGGACCATTGCTTCCTAATGGGGGAGGAATGATCTAGGTGGATATTGGTGGCCACCCACCTATTCCACTTGGACGCCCGCCATTGTTTCTTTTATTTTTTCAATTTTCTTATTTGTAACACAATTTACTATTTTTGGCAATTTTTCAGGTCCTGAACTTCAAGAGCTATTTTAAGGCCCTAAACAAAGTTCTTTTGGGAAAACTAGCACCAACCTGGGTTTTAGTTTGATTTGGTTCATTCAAAAGTTGTAGTCCTTGAATAGATATTTCTAACAAGGTAGTGTGTGTCTCAAACAGAGATCGTATTCCAAAGTTATGACCCCGGGAAGTTGATGTACCAATTTACCCAAACATGGCCCATAGTTTAGTGCCTCATCTCCTAGGGTTAGGTTTGTGGATGTTTAGGGTTTTTCATTGTTTCTCAATGATAAATATGCCTTTGAAGCTCATTGTAACACAATTCAGAGGCATGTGTCTGTAGAGTACTGAAGAAGGTATGTTTTTGTTGTTCATTTGTCATCCTTTCTTTAGAACTCGTAACATCTTTGTATCATGAACTAGGTAGATAATAGGAAATTATGACAAAATCTGTAAGATTAATGTGCAATACGAAAGTACTAATAATTTCCATTTTTTATGCAAAAAAAGGGAAAACAAAAGACTGTTGTTCCAAGGAAAAAGGCAGGGCCAAGTTAACTGTTGTCCCTTTGGCGGGGAACCACATGCAAACAAGGCGATCCAAATTAAAGCATATCAGCCAGGCGAAGGAAATGGATATCTGTACTCAGCACAAGAAAGTAAATGGATAATTGAGAGTTAATGGTTTGGCGAATCCCTCAGGGTCCTTTGATCCTGAGGGATTGCTGCTTCAACTATTTTTGTATTATAGACATCTCTGCCTTAGCTGTTATAAAAAGGGGCAACACCATTAGCCCAGGGGAGACTGTCATTTTTTATGCAACCTTTCTTGAATTTGAGACTTTGATCATCGACTCTTGTTGAGAAGAGATCCGTTGTAATTGTATTTTAATGCATTAATACAAACCTAGTTGTTGTTTCATCTTTGATCCTGAAATAACCTCAAGCGATGTGTCCCTAGAGGCTAAGGGCCTGGCCCTGGTGGAACACTTGCTCCTGTACTATTACTTTTGGTTTGTGTGTGGTTTACTTATCAGCTTTGTCTGGTAATCTGATATGTTTTGTTATTTTACATCAGAACTCTATTACATTCCATTTATGTTAGATTGAGTAATATCATTTTCTGAGACAGAAACATCATATCAACTCTACAATGCATTGTTGTTCCTTTAATTGTTGATACGATATTGCTGGTCTTTACAGAATGCTGTTGCTATTCAACTGCAGAGTAACTGTGTTGTAACATTCATATTGTTGTATTCATCTGTGGTTTACATTTGATTGTGATTGCGATTCCACTGTCATTTCTATTCCATTATGAATTACAATTGTTATTCTTGATAACCAAGATTGATATTGGTGGTATCGAGATCAGATTACTACTTTTCTTAAAGTGTGCTATGTGTGTTATTCATCTTGGTTTATCGTGCACTTATATTTCACCCAGAGTCTTGACCTATATTTCATTTCTAATCAGTTGTTGTTCTATTTTTGTGTGTTGTCAGATTTCTCCTTAGAATAACGATTGCGACCTGATTCCTGTAGGATATGATTGTTGCACTTATTTATGAAAATTAAGGTGTTTAGAAGAATTGATTGTTGTTACATTTCTTAGTTGTTGTTCCATTTCTTGGTTGCTGTTACATTACTTAGTTGTTGTTTCATTTCTTTATTATTTGCGTTATCATTGCTTTGGAGTGCAGAACGATCTGAGACTATAGTGGGTATTGACATTTGGTGTCTAGCTCTCAGATTGACGATCTGTTCGTTGATTGTCTTTAACTACATCAATCTACAGAGGGATGAGTTATTGTTACTGGACCCTTGACTGATAAATTGCCTAGTTCCTTGAATGCATGATTTCAGCTCTAAGGTGCTTTACTGTAATTAGAACTTGTTTTGAGCAACCATTTACTCTTGTATTTTGAGCACTATACTACTAGTATTACTCTGGAACATGATAGCCTCAAACTGAGACACTCTTTGAAATAAAAAAACATTCCTAGATTGACAAACTATTGTGAGGTAATTAGAGGTGAAAAAGACCCTCTTTATGACTCGAAAGTGTCCACCACATCTCTTCTCAGAGATAAGCTACCATCCCCTGAGCTAGTCTTATTTCCGTTATGTTTGTAAGAATATTTCAGTTTTTGATATTAATGGAATGAAGCATTATTTTAACTACATCTTTGTATTTATGGTTATATTTGTAATTTTTTGCATTCATGTTTAAATATGGATCACCAACATTCCTTATTTCCTCATTCAGTCTATACAATAAATGAGCCTAAGGGTGAAAGGAGGAAAACACCATTATCTAGCTCACCACGGGTTGATATTATTGATAGTCATAGAGGTCTTGGAGACCCTAAAAAAACCTATTTCTTGGACTAATTTCATATGCATGGAAAGAAAAGGCTTTTTATATATCCAAGTCCAACCTCAATTAAAGCTATAAGGGGCATAACTAAGGAGGACCATGAAGAATAAGTAGAAGTGGATGATGTTATTGAAGAGGAAAGAACAGAGAGAGCATCATAGGAACATAAAGAAAAGTAAGTAGAAAGAATGAAAAAAACACAAATTGAAGCAAAGGGAGAGGCATAAGTGGTTGGCGAAGGGTGGGCTAATCTCAATTTGACATAATAAAAAGCCCAAAATCCCCAAGCGGATATCGAAATATCCTCAAGGCTACAAAGGAAAAGGAGAATGGGGGAGAAAGAGAGAACTTCAAAAAATTGTTTATAAGAAGAAATGTTTCTACCCTAGTAGTGTTAAGTGCCCTAATCAAACCTGAGGTAAAGAAACCAAGTGAGACCCCCTTTTACTTCAAGAGAAGGAAGAGTAACAGAATAAACCAAGGAAACCCTCAACAAACTTCTCTAACTACAATCACATTTAGAGGAATTAATTAGCCATAAGGAGGAAGAATATACGAAGGAGGAGAAATAAGAAGTTGAGATGAAGTCCACATCTAGCAAAGTAGAAGAGCCACATGCTTAACAAGAAGGGCCAAACACTAAGGAAACAATTCTCCTATAACAACCCATAGAGCTACATCATATGGTTGTCGAACCAGAGGGATAGAATGCATAACTATAAGAAATAGATGTTTAGTTACACAAGTTGAATCCATAGCTACAAGAATTATAGCCTCAACCAAACCTCAAATTTTATTATGCTTGGATTTATTTAGGGAAGGTTCTTCCTACCCATTCAAGTTCGGTTATTTTTTGCATTAGAAAAAGGGAGAAGAAATACTTATAGATGGATGAAAATTGCAAAGTACAAAGTGGTTGAGGATGTTGTCATTATGGAGGAAAATATGAGGAAAATGGGGGAAGAGATAGCTGACATCATGTTCAAGGAAGAAAACATAAAGGAATATCTACAAAAGGAAAATAAGGAACCAAAATCCTAGCTGCAGCAAACTCAATGGCTACTATAGGAGAAAGGAAAATAAATTGCTACAATGGATAATCTATCCATGGAAGCTATACATTACAGGAACCAATCAAAATGTATTATTTGTTCCTAAAATATAAATGGTGTAATTTTAATACTAAGACATTACCCAGAAACTTTCCCTTTCTCTGTAAGATGTAAGAAAATTCATTGATTTTTGTCACAAGTGTAGCCTTGAAAATAGCACCACAATTGAAAAAATTTTATATGCATAATCTAGCATTGCCTAACATGAATATTTGGGACCACGATTTTCAGCTAGCTGATTTGAAATTGATAGATTTAGCTTTATGGATGAACCATGAAAAAACAAGGGTAGAAGAGATCAAGAGAATCTCGTCTAAGGAGGAAAAAGAGTCATTTTGGATTAGGGAAGAACTACCAACCCCTCACGTCATCATTGCAGCCACAGACTCGTAGAAGAAAATCCTAAAATGGTAATTGTCTATCAAGAAAATCAAGAATATGAAATTATTCATTTTGTACATATTTTGATATTATTGAGGGATGAAATCCTACAAGAATGGTAAATAAGGTGGCATACCTTGCAACACTCTTTGAGAATAAGAGAATACCATTCACTATAGAGGTTTATAAATGAATTGGTCATAATACCTCTATAAGAAAGAAACATCTAGAGGTTTAGAGTCCATTACATTGGACTCATGTTTAGTCCCCTTATAGTATTACACCTACAATATATTAAAGATCACGTAGAGGAAAACAGGGTGTTGATTCAATATAAGGAGAATACAATGTTTCATCCAGAGTGGATTGCCACATTCAAAACAACTCGTGACATCAGGCAAGCCATCATGGAAATGACTGAGGTGCAACAAGATGACCTACTTTCTCAAATGATAAGAAATTATTTTAGTAGTTGGGTATGATGGGCCTAAAAAATACGTATAATTTAAGCCTCATCTAACCATAGTTAAGAATGTTTAACCTTTCCTTCTACACTTGATAATGTGTTTTTTAGCTTTAATATGTTCTTAGGAAGCTTAAGAGATAATTTATATATCTTGTGTGCCTCTTGCATTAAATATGTAGGATATTGAGGGTATCTTATGCAAATCACATAGGAATTAAACAAGAGAGGATCATGTAGCTTGCTCTCTGCTGAACGATAATCACAACTAGGACAAGTAAAGCATATCTATGACCTCCCTATAGTTACGAGTATACCATGGAACCTGATCCACAATTTTAGATATTTTGGACAGAAGGAGTTCTCTGTTCAAGGAGGTTGCCCTCCAAGTGCTTTTTGTATAAATAAGGGGCCTTAGCAGCTAGGTTGGTAATAGCATTTCTCTAACGATGACTATCTAGTGGCTGTAGCAATGTTTGGAAAGGACTTATTTTCCGTTTCACAACCTTACTTTACCTTCTCCATGCTTTAAACCACATCTAGACCTTATAAATTTTCTCTCATATGTTTCTGGTAGCAAAACAGGGCCATCATGAAGAAATATCCATATTACCTTATAATGTCACTGGATTTGCACCATAAGCTTGCTTATAATGATGCTTCTCATGGAGGAAAGGGTCATCCTATAGAAATACACAAATTACCTTATAAGATCCCTAAATTTTGACGAGAAACTTGCTTATCATTCCTCAACATTTTACCACTTTCATTTTACCCTAGATATGGATTTTATAGGTTTAGAGACCCCTTAGGAACTTTATTGCAATAGTTCTATCTTTCTTCATACAGTTAGGGTTCATTATTTGTATGTCTTATTTCAGCTACGAAATTGATTTATCATGCAACATAGACTATGATAGATTTACAACCAACATTACTAAAATGTTTGATTTGCCTCCTTCTAGCAGCATAGGTTTATTTGAGTCATTTACTTTCCTGCAATAGCATAGATTTAAGATTTTGCAAAACATAGTAAAATTACTTATTGAAATTTACCTTCTTGAAATGAAATTATGGGTTACCTTTTTCCATTTACCTTTTTGCAATAGAATAAGATTCCTTTCAATTGTTTAGTTTCCTACAAGTTAGAATAAATGTATTTACTGTTCATTGATTTTTTTTAGATTTTCTTGTATCCTAGTGGTATTTTTGCATTATAACCTCTCTTCAACTACATCATCTCGACCTAAGTGGTATATATTTCTTTTTATATGTATAATGTCAATACCTCTTAAATTTGTACGAACCCCAAGTTGATAATTAAAGTTGAGACACTTAGGATTTTCAACATTGTTGTTGTCATAGTGAGGGACATCACATGCGCTACCCATTTCCATCCTTTGTCATTTTCCAAATACCAAGGTCATCATCACAACATGTGAGTAATGATACTAATTATTAATTTAACATGAAATTCAATGAATAATATAATTATGTTACTTAAACACATTAAGTATACTTATTTCTTTCACATCATTCACATAGTCATAATATTTTAAAAATAAATGGATTATCTCACTATATTTGTGGCTCTCATACAACATCCTTTCCAACCAAATGGTAATTTTATGCCCCCACCACATCATAAGATGAAAGGCACATATGTATTCAAGGTTGATGGAAAAGTTCCCTTTTTGAGCCACTTTCATGCTTGTCATGTTATTTTCCACCTATTCATATGGACCTAGTTGGTTTGCCTAGTTGTTATGTCCTCTCTTCCACTTTACATTGTTATTTCCTCTTGTACAAGGTGCATTTTATTCAAGGAATTATACTACTAGTTTAATTTTATTTGGCTTCTCTCCATAGTTCCATTTATTTCCCTTTTGCACCCAAAAAAAAATCAAGAATGAAAACAAAGGGAAAGGAATAAGAAGAAAGGACAATGAAAGCTCACAAAAACAACCTAAAAATCACTAGCAAGGTAGAATGCCTATGCTTAAAATCAACAATAAAAGAAAAATGTCAAATATGAGGCCAAAAAAAAAAATACAAAACATGTAAAACATACATTAATCACACAACAACTCAATTCCCATTAATGGATGTATTTAATGTGTCCTTCACGATCACACACATACACACATATATAAATTGACCAAGTATTTTCCTATGCTTATGTCAACCTTCAAATGTTAACATTGCTTGAAATAGTTCATGGAGATTTCCATATATATATATATAATATATATATATATATATTATATATATTATTATATTATATATGAGAGCTCAAGGGGATTATCCCTCCTCTCCTTCTTCATTACACTCGGTTAGTTCATGTGCATGGAATCCACATGAATTTCTACTCTTCTTCTCTTCTTGTCTATTAGGAAAGTCCCTTTTTTAGGTGTCCTTATTCACAATTCTAGGATGAAATTGGCTTCCCTTTCTCTTCAACTTGGCAATATTTCTCTCTCAACTTAATAATGAGACATCTATCTATGGTTGGAGAGGATGATGCTTGTTGTGACAATTCATGTATGTGTGACAAGTGTTCTAGTAGCAATGAATTCAACATGGCACACTCTTTCTAGGTTTTGATAATTCCTCTATCCTCTTCCTCATAGCTCTTCAACTCAACCATCAGGCTTCTAAAATTCTTTTCCCTTTTATGGGAATTATCCCTCTCTTGTTAATTAGGGATACCATTCTCCATGCTTTCTCTTCCTGTTGCAACTGAGTCTTCTTATGTGTTCTCAAACACAAACACACGCTTAGATGTTAGTCATAGAAATGTAAACAAACTAGGTGTCATCTTACCATACTAATATTGAGCATGTTTCCCTACACTTCTTCACACCTCTAAAGTTTCATGTCACTCACATGTTCCATTATAATATTTACAAATTATCCTTTTTACCAAGACTAGCATTATCCAATTAAAATCAACCTCTTTACGAAGGCCAACATCATTAACTTAAAATTATCCTATTTACCTAGGCTAGAAACCATGACGTCTACAAGCTTAAGAACCAGTTACAAAACCATAAAACATATCAACATATGTTATCTCCATGATTTCACAATTATAACATCATCATGGATAAACATGCAATACACAATTTGCAATCAACACAAAGCCATCAGTCACAATGCTATAACTAGTGCCTCCTTGCACACGTCAAGTAATCACTAGAAACACAACATTCTACAATGGACTCGCAGAAAAAGTGTCATGCCTCAAATTTCTATTGTAGAACATATTCCTTTTCAACCATCTATCTTGATCCCATACAATCTAAGTGTTTAACTTGGATTCACTGACATTACATTGCAATACACTCTTAACATATTATCATATTATTTCAGAGTCCCAACTTGATCTCCAGAGATCCAGTGTTTAACCTTCTACATTGATACCATTTTGTAACACACCCTCACACCCCCTTGAGTCATTCTCAGGCAGTGGAAGGTGTTACATCAATATAAGTCGATCTCCAAGGTCTCGTTATGGAAATGGGGTTAGAAAATTCCTCGATATTAAAATTCCTTGAAATTAATAATTAATACCATCATCATGCCCATATCATTAAGAGATTTTTCATGATATAATTTTTTTCTCAATTCGACTTATTGACCTAAAGTTATGGACATTTAAAGGATTGGTCACTAAAACCATGCAATGTTAGCAAGGTACTACAACATGGTACCCATGTGGTATTTGTTTGCTTGAGGGGGGTTCAACATTAGTTAACCAAACAAATCCTTACACTACTGGCCCTTTCAGCATTAGACCGTGGAGCGCAAACCAAAGTCTTACCCGAAGATGTATGGGGGGATGTTGGAACCAAGTTTCTACACCCTTGAGATGGTTGTGATGTCTTTTTATTCTGGCTATAACTACCTTTACACAGGTTTCTTAGCCCTTTGTTCCACCCCTCAGTACCTTCGTGAAAGGGTACAATTGGCTTTCGCACAACCCTAACCTGTGGCTCAAGTACTTTTTCACTGCTAGGGTAGCAAACTGCGATATTTCCGAAACTTGACTAAGTGTCTTACTTATCTTATTAACCGATCTTAGTTAGCTTCACGTAAATATATGTTCTTACTTGCGTTCACTTAACCAACACAATTACATAAAATCACGCATCATATAAGCATTATAAGTGAAATTCATACTCAACATAACAATATAATTCTAGATGATTATAGACTCGACCCACCCTACACACTTAGCTACAGGGGTCCATGCACTCAGCTGCAGACTTCTACTCTAGGTCTCTACGCACTCAGCTGCAGAGCCTCTACCTACGCTATGACCCAAAACTTAGACTTCTGCTTAGAGTTATCACTTCCTTACATGTTCCATCCCTTTTTATTTCCTTTAAAATACTTAGATATTAGTTCTATTTATACAATCCCATGGTCCATGGACCATGGGTAGATCTTCTACAACTGACATTACATTTCTAAAATAAGGCCAAACAACCCTATGACTCTTTAACACCTACACACTCAGCGACCACAAAATTTGGAGTGTTTAAACTTAGATTACAAAATTTGACCCAAATATGAGCTTTCACCCCCAAAACTACCTTTGGGGGATCTCGTGCCCAAAGGCCCTGAACACAAACATCGTGACTCACCCTTGAGTCACTCTACAGGAACAAAGATCTTAGCGCGAAGACCTCCCAACTTCGTTTGGATGACCACAACCTCGGAAGCACATTGAGCGGCTGCCTGCTAGACTTCTTCCACTCGCTGCTTGGTGACTGCCGCTAGACTACGACCCTGAATATTTTGTTGATTTTCCTATAGTGTCATGAGCTCTCCTTCAATGGAAGTTGCGATTATGTATGCATCATCTATCCATGGCTATAGGCATGTTTTTAGGACCGCTTCTTTGTGCTGAGTTCCATCCACCTATTTGTTAAGCGCCTTTGCCTCCTGCATCTGTGTGAGCCTCTGGGTAAGAGTGACTGTCTTCATGGTCCCTTTCACCTCGTCATACCTATGTTGTAGCTTGCGCACCTCTGTCTCTAGCCACTCTACATTTGGGTCCTCCTTCACATTGTTTAGGACCTCAAAATATTTTCAAAAAGGTGTGTACAGTTTGCCACTACACTGTCAACTACCATTATTGTTGTTGCAACAATGGTGGCATGTTGTTCCCTGACTTCTAGTGGGATTGAAGGATGAGCCCTCAACTGCAATTCTGCATTCTATAGGTTCAACTCCAGCTAAATACTGGCCATCTCTACTTGACCATTGCACAACCTTCTAGGTAAATTGCGAACGTGCACCTCTACCGGTTCTTCTACCTGAATGTCCAACTTTGACACCATTTGGTAGGCTTCCTCCACTACCTACATGATTTGTTGATTCTATTCCACTGCCTCATTGCACTACAGGCCTAGCTAATCGATGTTGATGTGCTGCTCGCTCATCACCTGCACAGCATGACTCTCTCAGGCCCTAAGTTCTGTAGTGATTCCATCCTGCAAGAATTGGAGCATCTCTCGAGGGAGCACCACCATATTAAATCCCACCCCTTTCAAGCTACTAACCATGGGCCTGCTGAACTCATTTTTTGTAGTAAGTGCCCCATCTGGTAGCAATATCGTGTTGGTCACCTTGGTGCACAACATCTCTGCGGTAGCTGAAGTGCCGATCAAGAGGCTAATGGAAAGTGTGCTAACCTGTGGAGTGTGAGCCTGCAACTCCTGCAGCTCTTTGTGAAGGTCCCCTAATACTAATTTTTGTTGCTCTTCAAACTGTTGGAGGGCCTCCATGGTGACATCCCTCACAGTTTCTCCAATATTGTGCAAATCCCACTCAATGAGGGTGATTACGTCAAAGGATGTCCTTGAAGCCTTGGTTTTCTTCCGCGGAACTGTCTTTTCTTGCAGACGCTGACACTTGAGTTGGTTTAATGTCATTTGTGGGTCCATGCCACCTTGTTCTATCAGCTCATATGTTTCTGCTTCAGCCCTGGGAAAATGCGACTTCTATCATTCGTGCTCTTCTCCTATTT
>APFE031611007.1:93198-110321 GCA_000404065.3 Pinus taeda
CCCGGATTTGGGGTTTTCCCGGATAAACATGTGTATTTATGTGTTTATGGTTATTGCTAGTTAATTTTTATATTTATTTCTCTCAGTAATTCTCCGTAATTAATTTGTGTTCTTGGGTAAATTTCTTAACACCTCCAGCCACAAACACCGATCATGCACCAAGCAGAGTATCTGCCTGATGACGAAAACGGTTAGGAGGGTGGGGTGGTAATGCAATACCCAGAGCAAGTTGAGAAGCCTGGCTTTCTCTATACCCTTGAGCCATCTCCGCGTCTCCAATTCGATCGTTGTAGCAATCGTATCAATTTTTCGATGCATTAACTTCTCAATTGCTAAATGTGGGAATTTCTCATGAGCTGCGAGGTCCCAATCTTAGAGATTTAATACACGAAACCGCCCTAGGCACAGCCCCTCAAAAACAAGGTCATTTGGGGTTTTTCAGGGAGCTCTTTCTCTCGTCTATGTCCTTTGGCACCTTGGCTTTTCCCTTTCACGGAGGAACATATTCTGGTAACTTGGTAATAGGGTCTACACCCTGGGTTTCAACTTCCATTTCCACATCCTCCTCATCCACCAGGATTTCTTAAGATTCTTCCTTTTCTGCCTCCAATGTAATGGCCTTCACCTTCTCTTGCAAGGTGAGTTTGGTCCTCTATGGGTTCCTTGGTGAGATACACATTAGCAACATAGGCTGCTTTTGCTTATCCTTCTTTGGTCTCGGTGTCCTAGGTGATTTAGGGACTTTGACTACCACTTCGGCACTCTCTGGGGTAGCTTTGATTACCTCAATTTCCTATGCAACTTCCTCAGTTGTCGCCACTCTTGTGTTCATGGCTTTTCCATTGGACATGCGTGCTACTTCCATGAGTAGCATAGCTGCCTTTGCATTGTCGCGGACCCTATGACACTTCCTTACTTCACGCAGTCTTGAAATCGCGCAAATCCCCAACTTGGGCAGTGTAGTTTATAGTCTTGCACCTCCTTTCAGCTGTGTGGAGCACTAAGACTGTGCTTTTGTCACATAGCTAGATGGTCGGGCCACCTATTTATGGCTTCAATTGATGGTTATCCACATTTCTTGGGAAGATATATCTATTCAACTTAACTAACTGGACCGTGCCAAGTCGGTAATATCCTTAATAACATAGGGCCCCAACCAATGCATTTTGAATTTCCCTGGAAATGTATCAAACCTACTATCGTACAATATCACCAAGTCATTCATCTTAAAGGTGCACAGCTTAATATGTCGGTCATGCCACACTTTTTCGAGCTACTTTTGGACCTGTTGATGAAATCTGAAAAAACATCTCTCTTCTTCAAGCTTATCCAACTACGTGAGCCACTCTTCTAGGCTTTGCAATCTATCATACCTATGAGCACTACTATGCACAGACTAGGCACCATGTAGTCCATAGGCATCACCGCTTCAACACCATACACAAACCTAAAGGGTGTCTATCCCGTTAACTTCTTGCACGTCGTCTAATAAGCCCATAGCACTGTACGTATGCGTAGGTCCCAATCACTTCGTTGAGCATTGCAAACCTTGGTCAACATAGTTTCAAGCACTTTTTTAAATGCCTCCACTATCTCGTTAGCCTGTGGGTGATAAGGTGTGCTCTTCTAGTGATATACCTGAAATTCCTCCGTTAGTGCGTTGATCATCTCATTCAAGAAGTGCGTACCATGTTCACTCATCAAGATCTTTGTACATCCAAATCACGTTAGTACATTCTCAAATAGGAACTTCATGGCCATCACGCCCGTGTGATCCTTCACTGGCTGCACTTTTTCTTAGCGAGTCAAATACTTTGTTGCGGTGATAATGTACATCACTCCTGTCTTCCCTTGAGGCTGAATGGGTCCTACAAAATATATTCCCCATTTCTCAAAAGGTTGCAACATCATTTGTCGATTCAAAGGCATTCCATCCCTCTGTGATGGTCTGCCTATTCTTTGATATACATCACATGCCTCGCAATATACTTTTGAATCCTGATGAAGGGTTGGCCACCACAACCCTGCACATAGAATCTTCTATGCGGTTCCTCTCCCTGCATAATGTCCTCCCATGGTGCCCCCATGAGCGTCTACAAGGATGTTGCTTCGTTCAAACTCAGGTACATACCGTCACAATATCTCATCAGTCCCCATCTTATATAGATGCCCAGTAATGACAGAGAAATTTGCTGCATGCACCATTAATTCCTTCTTTTGCTGGATAGAGTATCCTTTCGGTGTAGTTCCTGTTGTTAGCAAGTGTGTTATATCCTCAAAATGTCCATTTGTGATGCGCACAACAAAGAGTTGTGTGACAAGTAATCCCTCCTCCAAATTATTGGGTTCCTCCCATGTCTCGATGCACAACGGATGGTCTGGTTCCACGTTCAATCATCCAGGCTTCACAAGAACTTTAAGAACGTAATCTTGGAAGAATAAGAGCCATATGTAGATTCGCCCCCCAACAGAGGCTTATTGGCCAGGTACTACAGTGCGGATTACAGGTGGACCCACTCAGGTTGGGGCTTTTCTCCATAAGCGTGCGTCTATTTGACTAGATGTGCATGCAAATCATTCTACCCATCGTACTTATCTGTTGGTCACACTTTAGGATTCACAAATGATGTTCTCATCATCCTCCTACACTCATTCGAATCATCAAAGCTTCCCTTGTGTGTACCCCACCATCTTGCGGGCATAGCGCGTAGTGCCCAGTCCTAGGCCTTGAAGCGCTGCTTTTCTGGTACCTCCCTTTCAAATGCATCTAAAAAAATATCTACCTCATTTAAAACATAATAAACAAGTAGAGTTCTTAGCTCTGATGACACACAGTGCAACGACTAGGTCATCATGTTACAATTCTGTGTAGTTACTTCATGCAACCAATTCTACTAGTGTTCTATTTCTTCGTTGGAGTCCGAAGTGCAGGAACTCTCGGGATCCCATATAACCCATCCATATGCAATGGGATTCACCCTGTCTTGGGTGTCGTGTTGTTGTCTTATAGATGCAGTCCAGCTCATCATCACTTTGATAATCACGGATTGGTTCTATATAGCACGATCCTTCAGTAGGATCCAGGGGTATTATTACGTGCAATGATTTCTTCTCAAAGATCATCTTTCACTTCTTCAGATTGATTACCCCATTCATATCAGTGGCCCAGTCGATTCCCAGGAGCATAGGGTAGGGATTTCTATCATCTACTATCTCTATTACTTCAAAATCTGCCAACATGCTTACTCCCTCAATATCCACTGTCACCCCCTACAACCACCCCATGGGGATGATTTTTTATTGATTCGCCATCCCTAACTAAATTAAAGACCATTTCACCATAGGTCTCCCCATTCGCCCCCATCTATGTTACGGTAGAACATTCGCATCTGAACCCAAATCTGGAATGACTTGATCCATTTTGTATTCTTTGATCTGTGCAGTGAGTCTCATTTCACACCCCGTCCTTTTCTTATGCTTACCAACCTTTCAGACTATGTGCAGTTCACCTGGCGTGGTCCCAAACACATCTATTGATAAGTTCTTGTAACCCTTTCATAGCCTGAATGTTGCGCAATAACTTCATACAATTTTCTAGGAAAGTTTTGAACATATAAGAGTCCATCTCTGACTCAGGCTTATCCTTACTTCCTGAAGTGGAGGCCTTATTGAAGCTCTTCTTAGCTTTCATGAAGGGTTCTTGAGCACACTCCAAATCAAACTCAGCCTCTTTTGCCCAGGCCTTGCGAACCCATGTACTGTCTTCTAGCTATTTCCCCTTGTCATCTCCTGTCGTGATTCCATTCCAGAGCACTATATTTACGTTTGGATATTCCTCGGATGGCTCATACCCCATTGTCTGTAAGTTTTGAGTCATGGGAGGCATTAGCACCTCTTTTCCATGTATCTTAGCTATTAGCATAGGAAAATCTTTTGTTTCATGATAAAACAAGGTGCAATACTCGCATGACGGATGCGTTTGATTAGTGAAATCAAGGGAATAGTGTCTTGGACCTCTGAAATTGTAGCAAATCAACTATCCATGACCTCTACCAGGCCCTCCTCCACCTCGGCCTCGTCTGCACCCCTGAAATCCTATCCGCATCATCCCATGATTCTCGTCAAGGGGCCATGTTTCAGCCTGAACCTTGTAGGTGGGAGTTCTATCCATCACCAATTCATAGCTCCTACAAGTACGCTCATCATGTCCTACTAACCTACAAAAGTTGGAGAAAAACTCTTGCAGTGCTTGTACATACTTATGTAGCAAGTAACAGTTATGTGTGGCATGTTTTCCAGCTACTAGCAGATAGTGCACCATAATGCAGGCCCCGTGCTATGTCTTGCTTGAGCTTCTTGCCTTAAAGGAATCACTTCTCTTCCTGTAATGTAATTTGCAAAGACCGGGTAATGGTCTTTGTCATGACCCTCACTCTTGTATTTCAAGCACCATACCTCCTCGCGTACATTTGGCTGAACCATCCTGTCTTGCTTCAGACATTGCATCTCAAGGCAAAGATTCTACATCTACGCACGAATATGTTGAACTCCTAGGTTAGGATCCTACATCGGAGTCTCATGTAGTCTCATGGCAATCTCCAAGGCCTCTACCTGAGTTTTTATCTTTTGTTGTGACAACACCCTCCTTAAGTGTGGTAGTAGTGAAGCCACAAACCACTCGAGATGTTGTCCATCTATCAAATTCATGTTGGCTTCACAGATTCTACATTTCAACCTCTAATCTAGTTCCCAAGGTGTCTCACCTGGTTGCATCGGAATCTCCTTGAAGCCCACAATCGACTACGCCTCAATTTTAGGCCTACTGAATTCCCTATTTAGTGTTGCCTGGATGTCTACTACTCCAACATTCGAGTGATCATTAGTGTACTTAATATACCATGTTAGTGCGCAATCCTGTAGAGCACTAATCAGTTTCGATTCCTTTATATGATCATTTGTAACACCTTAAGCTTCCCATACAGCCCTCACAACAAATCAGAATTGGTCTAGGTCCTCATTTCCCAACCCTCAACTTCACTATGTTTTCCATACTGAACTGTAGTGGAGGTGGAGGTGGTATGGGTGGAGTCGGAGGTGATGGCGGTGAAGTTGGAGGTGGTATTCGTAGGAATCCTTGTCTTATTAACTGAATCGCACTTCGTGGAGAAACCTTCTCTATCGCTTCTTCATCCCTTCATGGAGGTGAAATCAAGGGACTATATTCTTGACCCTTATTTCCTTTGTTTCTATAAAAAAATTTGCTTCGCGTAGTCTCAAACATCAAGGTAGTTGCATATCTTGTTTTTCGCACAACATAATTTTAATCCAAGTATTCAAAAAATTTACATACTTACCTCGCAGACCATTGAAGAAGCATCGCTCAGCCTCACTATAGCTGACTAAGGTGTTGACCGTGAATTCAGTCACAAATACTCCTATGACGTGATCAAGCCAATGATCTACAACACACGCAATCTTATCCTCCAATGCTTCCAACCTTCGCACTGGCTCTGGGGTCCACACAATATGATCGTCTAGTTTCCACCTTCCATGGATTTCTGTTAGCTTCGTTATCCACTCGTATAGCTCAAATGGAAAGTAGGCAAAAAATATTTTGTGGATCTTTGTATACAGGTACCTGTTTAGCCACTGTTATTTTGTTAGTCATGGATTTTTGTTTTCTTGTGCCGCAAACTAGTGGATCTTTCTATCCAACCAGTCTCTAATCTCCTTCTTAGTTGGATTCCAGTGATACAACATCACACACCTCTTATCTAGATTCCAGTAATGGCAACAAAACCATTTGTTGGCTGGAGGAGGCCTGACCCAGGCTCAACATTAGTTAGCCAAACAAATCCCTACACTACTAGCCCTTTCGGCATCAGCCTATGGAGCGCAGACCGAAGTCTTACCCGAAGTAGTATGGGGGGATGCTAGAACCAAGCTTCTACACCCTTGAGATGGTTGTGATGTCGGCTTATTTTGGCTATACTTGCCTTTGCGTAGGTCTCTTACCCCTCTGTTCCACCCCTCAGTACCTTCACAAAAGTGTACAATTATCTTTCACGCAACCCTAACCTACGGCTCAGGGTCTTTTGCACTAGTAGGGCAACAAACTATGATACATCCCAAACTAGGTTAAGTGTCTTACTTATATTATTAACTGATCTTAGTTAGCTTCGCGTAAAAATATGTTATTAACTACGTTCACTTAACCAACACATTTACATATGATCACACATCATATAAGTATTATAAGTGAAATTCATACCCAACATAGGAAGATGCATAAACTAGAAATAAAGACTCAGAAATTGTATAATACTTCTCTTTATTACAGACTTGACCTACCCTGTGCACTTAGCTGCAAGGGTTCGTGCACTCAGCTGCGAAATTCTACTCTAGGCCTCTACGAACTTCGCTGCAGAGCCTCTACCTACGCTACAGCCCAAAACTTAGACTTCTGCTTACGTTTATCATTTTCTTACATGTTCCATCTCCTTTTGTTGCCCTTAAACTACTTAGAGATTAGCTCTATTTATACAATCCCATGGTCCACGGACCATGGGTAGATCCTCTACAGCCGACATTACATTTCTAAAATAACGGCGGAAAACCCTATGACTCTTTAACACCTATGTGCTTTACGACCAGAAAATGTGGAGTCTTTACACTTGGATTACAAAATTTGACCAAAATATGGGCTTTTAGCCCCAAAAATACCCTTGGGGGATCCCGTGCCCAACAGTGGTCATGTGCTACCCACATGGAAACCCAACCACTCCTAGTAGGTCTACATGACCATGCTCTAGCATTTATTTTCCCTTGTGGCACATGCCACTGTACTTCCTTTCATGGTGATATGGCATGCCTCCTATATGTTAGGTACTTTTTGGCTTTGTTATGTACCCATATCAAGACAACATACAAACATAAGAAAAGATAGATAAACAACTTGATAATAAGCCACTTTAAGGGGTAAAACTCCTTTTGCATCACATAAATGAAAAAAAATCAATGATTCAAATGACAAGACCTACTTGTATATAGGAGTTTGAAGGGTCAAAATATAATTAGGACCTCCATAAAAATAGTAATGTAAAAGCACAACAATAAAGATCGTCGACTTTTATTGGGCACAACAATAAGAGTATGGGGGATAAATTAGCATTATAATTATATGACATGCCCCTCTCCTTCAAAAAGGTGTTGTTCGAAACACTTGTGTAGTTTTGGATGCTTCGATATAAAATACACATCTACCCATCTAGAATCTTCAGTAGGTAAGTAATTCCACTTTATGGGATACTCTGAAATTGATCAATTTTGTAGCAGTTGAATTCTTTTTTCTATGATTTCTTCTAGATCCAATATGATTTTCCCTTCCTCATCAAGTTCTATCAATATAGTTTGAACTAGGATATTTCCACCTATAAATCTTTTTTAAGCATGAAATATGGAAAACTAGGTGTACTCGTGAAGATGCAGGTAGCTCTAATTTGTATGACATGGTACCAAGTCTTTGCACTACCTTGTAAGGGCCATAGTACTTTGGTGATAATTTACTATCCTTGTTGGCTTACTCGAGGGACATTTTTTTGTATGGTTGTAGTTGTAGAAATAACTAATCACCTATGTCAAAACTTCTTCCACTTTGATGTTCATCTGCTTGTTGTTTCATTTGATTCTGCATGAGAGTCAGATTATCGTTTAATTCTCGGAGAACTTTTTGTTGATTCTCGATGTAATCTTCCACTTCTTGAAACTTATAATTGTCTCTTAGTGATGATGTAGTGGATTTCTATGATATCTATGAGGCACCATAAATCTGGTCATTTTTATTGCAGTATGGAAAAAAATGTTCTACCACCATTCTTCGAGAGGTAACCACTTGCCTCAATGCATTTGTATATCAAATATAAAGCAATGAAGATATCCTTCCAAACATTTTTTTAGTATCTTAGTTTTACCATCAGATTGGAGATGATAACATGAGCGATGAGCCATTTTTGGGCCCTAGATTCATACTATGATGTGTTATAGTGCAGAGCCTCTAAACTTCTAATTTTCATTTAATTTTTTTGTTGTTGATTTAGTGTTCTATTGACAAATCAGTGGATGCAAATATATGTTGGATATGTATTAGCATTCTTTAGATCTAAGTGTTCATGTGTGTTCGTTATTAGTTTCGAGCATCAACAAGAAAAATAAAAGTGATGAAAACATTGTAACAAACTAAATCACAGGTTAAATCATGTTTATTGTGAATGTTATCTATTAAATGATTGTGTGAATTTTGTGTTAACTTCTGTTGACACTGTCCTTGTTTATTTTCTATTTCCCTCATAAAAAAATTTCACAAAAAGTAAAGAGGCATGAAGAACCATTTTCATTCATTCAAACCAAATTATCGATCTTTGTTAGTATACCTTTGTTTTTGTTGTAATGCAATGAAAATTATTGGTAATTCAGCTAATATTCTTGTACATTTATAAAATTTGAACGTCTGATACATTCTACAATTCACCCATGTGTTTTGACAAGAAATTGCAAATTACAATGATCAAATTCCATTCAAATAAAATTTCTATTTCTAGTTTAAAATTTAAATTTCCTTGGAGAATCTAGGTAAGGGAAAGTGTTAACAATTCAAAATAGTTTTGTTGGGCATAATTTTCACTAGTTTTCAGTTAGATCATCCATGTTCTTCGTGTTTGATATGAATAAATAGAAAGGGTTTAAAGAAGGGGAAAATTTGACAATAAATCTTAACAAACTCATATGAGAAATAAAGAAATCATTTCAACTTGTTAAAATTAGATGGGAAACTGAGCTATTCAGAATTCTGCAACAAGACAATATAATATTTTTAATTTTACAATTTCAATTGAAGGTCATGTAGAATTGCATCAAAATCGAAAATATACTCTTCAAAAATCTTGATAAATTCTTCAAAATTTTTAAAAAATAATCATACTGATTCAAAATTTCCTTTAATTAACAATCCTATTTCAATTGTTGAATTGACGTTTCTATGATCCATATCAAGTTTATGAGAAAAATTATTTCGGTGTAAATCACATGATAGTATATAATAAAAAATAAATAAAAAATTCCCTTGTTACCCTTAACATGCTTTGTTTAGCCTTATTCCTTTGATCCTCTTAAGAAATCTCCCTTGATTCCTTTTTATTTTATTTATATTTTTATAGTCCTTTTCATAACTATCTAAATAGATTAAATTATCTAACATATAATATTTAGACAAGTTTTCCAATAAATTCATATTAATGAGTTACCCTTCCTTTAATAATAATACTATTATAACACTGTAATATTATTACATTAAATCCTTACTATTACTAATTATCCTAGAACTATTTGTTACCCTAACCATTAATAATTAGAATAATACTATAACTATAATATAATAATAACTGAAGAAGGACAGAGGGAACCCTAGCCGCTACGCTCTGACCTCTGTAGCCGATGTTCAGACTTGCGCCCCTGCAACCTACGCATCGCCTTTCTGCACAGTGCCTCTGGCCGTCCAGTCCAAGAGAGTTTGGTTTTTAATTCATTATGACCCGCCCAGTGGGAGGGGTGGGGTCATTTCCGCCCCCCCTCCTACATCATCACGACCATCAGACTTCACAGACTCCTCAGTACCCCTGTTTTCAACTGGCAACAGCTCTGGCCGTGATCAGAGCCCAGCATGGAATGACACAACAATGGAGATACCAGACACGCGGGAAAAGGAAGATACTAAGACGGAGGCGTCACAACCAAAGGTGACCTCAACTACCTGTATTCCAAAGGCCAGAGAACAAATCAAAGTGGAACTGCCTAGCCATTGAATCAATGGAGAAATACAATACCTGAAGGACCATGCT
This sequence comes from Pinus taeda, assembly GCA_000404065.3. Taxonomy (NCBI): domain Eukaryota; kingdom Viridiplantae; phylum Streptophyta; class Pinopsida; order Pinales; family Pinaceae; genus Pinus; species Pinus taeda. The sequence goes on from APFE031611007.1 coordinate 103,092, forward strand.
CTGATAGGAAAATTTCTTGGCTTCTGGCCTACTAAAAAAGCTCTACACGGGTGGATCGCCTCCAAATGCAAGCCCAAAGGACAGGTCTCCCTGCTATTAGGCCCCAAAGGCTTCTTTACAGCAATATTCTACTGCTTGGAGGATAAGACAGGAATCTTTGAAGGTGGCCTGTATTTCTTCAACTCCTTGGGTCTTTTCCTCATAGATTGGAAGCCTAGATTCAATCCAGATACCGAGGATCTAAGTCATGCGCCAGTATGGATCCATATGTATTCCTTTCCCTCAGAATACTGGAGAGAAGAAACATTAAAGGACATCGATGACAGCATTGGCACCTTCATCAAAGTGGCGGAGGAAACCAAGAATAGAAGATTCACCTCCTATGCTAGGATCTGTGTCCAGATGCAACTGAAAAAAACCCTTGCAGACTCGGTAAGTCTCTTTCATGATGATTTTGAATGGAAACAACCATTAGACTATGAACACATCCCTTTTCGATGCCACAAGTGTCATGAACATGGTCATCTCTTTAGGGAGTGCCCCTTGAACATTCAGATCAAACCTAATACCATTGAAGCTCCTAAAGACTGAGAAGGCTTTACAAAAGTAACCACCCGCCGAAGGCATGCCAAAAAGCACTTGGCAGCTCCTTCCACCTCCAAGATGACAGAATCGCAGAACCGCTTTCAAATCCTCACCCCTCAAGACCCCTCAGACAAGCCTTTGAATGACTCTCAAGCCTCCCTAGCTCCCCCTTCAGAATCCCAGCCTCTCAAATCTCCAATGGATCCCTCTTCCTCCTCACCCAAGGGAGTCCCTCTCTCTTCAGAATCGAAATTATCGGCTTCAGAAGCGAACCTGCAACCCTTTGCAGTTGACCTTGATGCAGCCTTAGCTTTGAGCCTGCAAGACGGCAGTATAGAGGATCCCCAGAACATCCCTATAATAATGGAGGAAGATCCAGAGACTATGAGTCTAGATGGCCTGGATATTCTCAAACTAGAAACAGCATGCAAGCAGAAAGAATACAACAACATACCTCCCTGGGAAATAGATCGACTAGAAGGGGTTCTCATCAAAGCGCAACATAGTAAATGTTTAGGTATACAGGCAGGCAGTCCATGGGACGGAAAGAAAATCCTCAAAGAAACTAAGAAAAGAGGACGCAAAACTAATCTGCAAAGAACAATCATCCTAGGCGAGATCTTAATGGAATCGGGGAGATTCCCAAAGCTGACGAAGTTCTACAAGCCGCAACCCCATTGTTCCTCATGAAGCTCATCTCATGGAACATGAGAGGGCTCAATAGCCCCTCAAAACACAGAATGCTAAAAAATATGATTCAGTCAGAGAAACCAGCCATTGTTTTCCTACTGGAAACTAAAAGTACAAATGTCTCCCTTGAAAGAATCCTCAACAAAGCTTGGAACGGTAGTAGATTCGTTTCAGTGGATGCGGTAGGAGCCTCAGGAGGACTTGCAATAGTTTGGAATCTGCAGATCCTTACACTTCAAGATTTTCACGCCTCCCATAATTTCATGCAAGCTACATTTCATCTCCTAGGAACGGAGTTGCATGGTTTGCTCACCAACACCTATTTTCCGCAAGATTTACAGCAAAAATTAGAGGTGCTAGAAGCACTAACAGTGCTCAATGCAAATAGACAATACCCTCTATGGATAAGCGGGGGAGATTTCAACATCATCACTAATCTAAAGGAAAAAAAGGGAGGACGCTTGAGGTTAGAGGAGGATAGCACAGGACTCAAAGAGTTCATTCAAAGTAATCAGCTCATAGATATGCAAATCTCAAACGGCACGTTCACCTGGACAAACAAATGTAAAGGAATTCATCACATTGCATCCAAGCTGGAACGATTTCTCATTTCAGATAATGCCATACATATGGGAGGAGTTTTCATGCCTCCATACTCCCACAACGAGGCTCTGATCATTGGCCCATCATGCTCCAATGGACGCATCCAGGTAAACAATGCAATCACCCATTCCGCTTCGAGTCCTTCTGGTTCTCTCACCCAACATTCAAAGAAATGGTGCAAGCAGCGTGGCAGTCATTCATCCCCCCAGCAGGCACCAAAATGTTCCAATTTCAACAAAAACTCAGACACCTCAAGCAAGTGATTAAGGCCTGGAACAAATCACAATTTGGTGATATCTTGGAAGCACGAAAAAGCTTGGAGCAGAATATGAATTCTCTTCAGCAAACCATCATATTGGAAGGAAGAATAGAAGAATTAGCAGCCAAGGAGCACTCCCTCTGGACAGAACTAGAAGCTCGAAGGTTACAGGAGGAGATCCTTTGGCGCCAAAAATCCAGAATCAGGTGGCTAAAGGAAGGGGAAAAGAATACAAAATTCTTTCATCGTTCCACCATTCAACGACGTATGCATAACAACATTGCCTTCATCAACAACAGTCAAGGGGAAAGAATAGAAAAGCATGAAGATATGGAAAAAGAATTCAAAGAATACTTCCGGGAAGCACTCAAAGAGCAAGTAGGTAGCAGAGCACCAGCCATAAGAGCGGTAATGCAACATATCCCCAAGATAATCATGGAAGATCAAAATGAAAATCTCCTAAAACAAATCTCCTTGCAGGAAGTAGAAGAAGTAATGGCCCAACTCAAAGATGGTAAGCCTCCTGGTCCTGATGGTTTCACCTCCAATTTCTTTCATGAATTCTAGGATACGATCAACACTGAAGTGCTCGAATTAGTAGAAGAATCTCGTTCTATGCACTGGGTTCTTCCCTCTCTTAATTCCACCTTCATTGCTCTTGTCCCAAAAGGCGAAGAAGCAAATACACCGGATAAATTCAGGCTGATTGCCCTTTGTAATGTCATCTATAAACTCATCTCCAAAGTAGTGGTTAATAGGCTCAAGCCTCTTCATCCTCTTCTCATCCTTCCGGAGCAAACATGCTATGTCGAGTGGCGTCAGATTATGGATGGAAGCATCCTTTCTAACGAAGTGATACACTCTTTAAAAATTCTCAAAAAACCGGGAATGATCAAGAAGCTTGATGTCTCCAAAGCCTTCGACAAGCTCAGCTGGGAATGCATCCATCAAATGTTGTTAGGCTTCGGATTCAATGCTACATGGACCCGCTGGATCATGAACCTCATTACCTCTCCCTGCTTCTCGGTTCTCCTCAATGGATCTCCGTCTACACCCTTCCATCCGTCGAGAGGCATTCGTCAAGGGGATCCCCTATCCCCATTCATTTTTGTTCTTATGGCGGAAGGGCTCAGTCGCCTTCTCCATCACGCTATCTCCTCCCAGGCAATTAAAGGCATAGCAATTCATGGTCTTCATCCCTTATCTCATCAACAATTCGTGGATGACACGATGCTTTTTGGCCATCCTTCTTCCCATGAAGCCAAAGCCTTCCAAGCCCTGCTCACTCTGTTTTCTGAAGCCTCTAGAACTTCGATCAATGCTAACAAATCCCAGCTATTTTTCTTCAACACCCCTATTTCCACTCAACGCAACATTGCTCGTATTCTCGTCTTTTCAATTGCAGTGTTGCCATCCAAATACTTGGGAGCTCCCATCATGGCTTCTGCCCTCAAGCATGCTCCATGGCGTATGCTGCTAGATAAACTGGACGCTAGACTCTCCTCTTGGACCTATAGATCGCTCAATATCGCCAGCTGACTAATTTTGATCAAATCAGTCCTCCAAGTGATGCCTTTGTATCTCTTCTCCATATTGGTAGCTCCAAAATGGGTGCTCACGGCCATTCGTAACCTTCAAAGGAGTTTTCTGTGGGGATCCACAAGACTCAATAGGAAATGGGCTCTCGTCAAATGGACAGAGGTTTTCCAAACGAAATCCAATGGCGGTCTAGGATTACGGGATCCCTTACAAAGAAACTGCACTATAGGAGCAAAAATATGGTGGAACTGGCTAGTGAAGCCACACATCCCTTGGGCAAAGCTATGGCAAGCTAAGTATGCGCCCGGAAGCCAATGGGACGAGCTCATCAGAATTAGTCCGAGCACCGTAGGCTCCATGATATGGAACTCGGCAAAAATTCACTGTGCATTTATCCAAGAGTATAGTTTTTGGGAGATTCACTCAGGGAACTCAGCGAGGTTCTGGGAGGACTCGTGGCAGCAGTTACCAAAATTGGCCTCGATCTTTCACAAACCTCTCTGGCAGAACCATTTGCAGCAATCCAATCTCAGCAAGATCTCCCAATACTGGCAGCAGCAAGCACTTCAAGACTTCCAACAATGGAAACCTGCAAGCTCCTGGCGAATAGACTGGCATGGAGAGACTTATGATGGCATAGATCAGGAACTCAATCAAAGACAAATCAAGCTTTCGAATCAGCAGGACAAACTAAGGTGGGGCCATACTTCTAAAGGAATCTTCACAACCAAGGAAGCCTACACAATACGATATGATCAAAGCCAAACAGAAAAGGATCAGCTATGGAATCACATCTGGCAATCAAGATTATGGCCCAAGGTATCAATTTTCCTCTGGCTCTTAAGCAAGAAACGCATCTTAACTTGGGATAATCTTCAAAGGAGAGGCTTCATAGGTCCCTCAAGATGCCCCAACTGCACCGCTCACTCGGAAACCATCATGCATCTAATGGAATCTTGTCCCCTAGCTGCTCAGCTCTGGGAGAAAGTGAACCAATGCAGCAACAGAGCAAGGATCCGGCAGGAAGACATCGCTTCCACTCTCAGAACTTGGCCCAAGCACCCTTATCAAAGCCCCATTCTGAATTCTTTATGGAATCTCATTCCAAGGTTTCTCTATTGGATCGTATGGAAGGAACGAAACAACAGGGTCTTCAACAATAGTAGACGATCCGTAGAAATCCTATGGCTCCTCTTAAAGCAGAACCTCCAGGAAACGATGTGGCTCCGACCTTGGCAAGAAGCTGACAGGCCAACTTCCCACCAAGAACAGACCATTTGGAATGCCTGGAATCTCAACATACCCTGTTCTCTGCAAAACCATTCCAAAGCTACTCCCAAATCCACCTCCCCTTCTCAATGGTCCCTCCCAGCCAGCTCAACTTACAAATTGAATTTTGATGGGGCAGCTAAAGGAAATCCTAGCCCGGCAGGATATGGAGGAGTAATCAGAAATGACAAAGGAACGGTTGAGCACATTTACTATGGTTCGCTAGGCAGAAACACCAACAATGCTGCGGAATTGGAAGGCTTATGGAAAGGAATATGCTTGGCTGATCAACAAAATTTTTATCCGTTGGAGGTGGAGGGAGATTCCCTGATTCTCATCAATGCTGCCATTAGAATTCAAGCAGGAACTACAGCAACCAAAACAGCTTCCAACTGGAGGCTCCTGAGTAGGCTAGAGACACTGGAGGAATGGCTTCGACACCCTAACAACATCCTGTTCAAACATGTTAGACGAACGACCAATCGGGTTGCAGATAGATTGGCCAATCAAGGGGTCGATACTCAACATCCTCAATACACAGGTACTCTCCATGATGCAGGGGACATACTTCAACAGGATTGCAACTCCCTGGTGCTTCAAGACCTGCAACTCCTGGATGCGGGTGTTATTTAAGAGGGAAAGGACAGAGGCGGGATTCCCACTGGGCAAGTGGCAGCCCAGTCCCGCCATCTGTCCTTAGCAGTTAAGGCAAGCAATCAATTCACAGCGGGAGAGGCATATAACCGAGGTTCGTTGCAAGGTCGCAATTATTTAACAGTCAAGACCGCCGCCCACAACAGTTTCTTTCGCTCGTTTGCTCTTCCGTCGGCCTTCGGCTTGCAGGTCACTTGCATTGGTTCGCACATGGAAGAAGGAGGTGCCGCGCAGTATAATTACTGTGAGCTGGCGCTGGTAATTTACTTTCTCATTCAAGATTTGCATGCTCTTTTGCTTTGGGGTCTTCGTTGTTATGACTTGCTGTTGAATACTAGAGTCTGGAGGAGTTCTTGGAGGTTCAAACCTCGGCCCTCATCTCTGACGGCTTTGGTCTCATCCTCTGAAAGTTTGTTCCACCGTGTTTGTCATCTTCGTGCTCTTAAGAGCTAGTCTGGTCGATTTGGGGTGTTCCCTTTGGTCAATTTCTTGTTTTAAGGGCTCTTGAATGTTTTCACGGCTGGGTTTCTCCCGCTCTCTATGCCTCTGCCAAGTTCCAAACCTTCGAGCTTCAATTCTGGGTCCCCCGCGCCGTCTCTGTGCAGCCATAGTTCTCTGTCTCATTGTCGCTCCAGCTTTCCTGTGTCATTTCTGTCCTAGCTCCCCTATGTCATTTCCACTCCAGCTTCTTTAAGCCATTTTCGCTCCAGCTCCTTTGTAATATGCCGCGAGAACAGCTTCGCCTCTGTAGCCGCAGAGGTGGGCCTCGGGGAGGCGCTAGAGGCAGAGCCATTCCTCAGCGTTCCCCACACCCCTCGTATTCGCCATCAGAAGAAATTGATTCAAGGGTCACAAGGCGAGGCCGTGGGCAAGGCATGGGGCATGCGCGTGCTGATGTCTGTGGGCATAGCTCGCACCCGTCTACCCAATTCAACTTCCCTTGCTTATTGGACAATGCAACATACTATGTCTCGGTGCGAATTGAGAAATGCGAACATGCAGCTCCAGCCGAACGCCCTGCGGAACGAAGGTCTCCGTCTCCAATCCTATGTCAAAGAGCTCAGCCTACGGAAGCCTCGGGTGCGGTGGCGGTGGCAGGACCAAGTGAGCTGGCGAAAGACGATGCACCCTACACGGACTCAAGCACATCGGATCAGTACGGTTGCAGGGTGGTGGAAGAGCAGCCCTCCACTTCTGTGGATACTTGAGAAGATCTCCAGAGAGCAAGGGTGGTGGTATTGGTCTCCCCATGAAGTTTATCTGATATGTCTTGTTGTCTGTTTTGTCAGAGGAGTTATTTTTGCAAAGCTGAAGCTGAACTCAGCTCTTTTGAGTCGAACGCGGCTTCCATGCGCGACTATGTATGCTGTTTTTTTTCATATGCTACACTGTTGGGTCAATGTCGATGTCTGTAAGCAAGATAGGGGTCATTGAGTCAGTCTGGTTTTTTGGCAGTCTGTGGGTTCTCCAATTTTGGTCTGAGACAAATGTTGGTCTTCTGGTTATCAAGGTCAGGTGTCCAGTTGTGTTAAATCCATCTCAGCATGGTGATTTTTGAGGCAAGCCTCGTTGTAATCGTTTTGTTACATTTTGCATAATAATAGAAGTAGCCTAATTTACAAAAAAAAAAA
>APFE031611011.1:6168-21047 GCA_000404065.3 Pinus taeda
CTTTTGGTTCGAGGTATTGACAAAGGATCTAAGTATATAAGGAGGAGAATATCAAAGGGCTAAGAAAACAAGTAATAAATATCTTATGAAGAGATAGATCAAAAGAAAACATGCATGTTATGGGTTTCTGATGCTCTGCTTGATCTAGAATAAGTATGCACCTGAGTGTTTGATGATGGATGAGATCTAATGATGGATTAAGATCATAATGACTTATCATTATGTGATCTGATAATGGATAGGCTAGATCATAGGGAGCTCTATACACGTTGGTTCGCTTTGGTGAAGGTGCGTATACACGCTGGTTCAGCTCTTCCAAGTAGCATATGCAAAAAGAAAATCTTGATGTTCAGGAATGACTGATCTATTAGATCAATGCTATTGTTTTGCTGCTATTTGTCAATGATGTCTTCTTAGATCTGAAAGTAGAACTAAATGTATAAGGAAATTGAGTCTAATTGATTGATTGATTGAGAAAGAAGGGTGATCCTTGTTGCTATATGTTTCGAACTCTATAATATGACAGTATATCTTCAGAATGTCACTGATTGGTATAGTTTGTGGTTCATAGGTTTTATGATTCAGTATCTTGAGATGTATATGAAGGTTAGGCTAAAGGAAGTAGCATATACATGTAGGTTGGCTTCATTGAAGGAGCATATGCATTTTGACATATTACCTTTGAGGTTATAATTGGCTCTGGTTGTTGATGTTGTGTTTTGGGTTCATATTTGTGTAATGGTTACAGTGATCTGTCTATTCCAGTTGATTGATTAAATTTGATTAATTTTGAATGAATGGTTGATTCAATTGTGTCAGAGGTTTAGTGACTGTTTGATTTAGTATGTCAAAGGTTTCAATGATTGATTGATTAATTTATGGTTAATTTAGAGCTTGATGATTAAGTTTCAATGATTAGTTGATGGAGATGTATTTGATGGATTTATTGTTGTGGTGATTGATTTTTAGCTTCAATGTTACTGATGGGTCCAGTGTGAAAATTTGATGAAACATGGCCTACATATTGTTTTTTTGTGTACCAAGAGTACCTAGTATGAAAATTTATGAAACGTGGTCCCTGGAGGATACTCAGGGTTAGAGCTTTCAGTGTAGAAGTCGAAGCTTCCTTCCAGTAGTGGCTGGTGATTTGATCAGGGGGTTGGAGCTCCCTATGAGTAGTAGCTGGAGAATGAGTGAAGGTTGTAGCCTTCTGTAAGTCGACACCTACGTACTAGTAAACATATTGGCTAGTACAAGAGATATGGGGTTGTAGCTCCCTTCCAGTAGAAGTTGGAGAATGAGAAGAAGGTTGTATCCTTCTGCAGGAGGGTGTCTGCGTACTAGTATGAGTCTACACCGGTACAAGATTGTAAACAGATTATTCTTTATATTAAAAGAAGATAGAGACAATAGTGGTAGGTGGTTTTTCTCTCACATTGGGTTTCCACCTTAAAGCTTGGTGTTCATGTGGGTTTCTTATGTGTGATGGTTTACTCTGTTATCACTACACATGGTTACTGTTTAATGTTTAATAAAGTATTGATGCACTGATTAAAGATCAACATATGATGAATTAACTAAATCATAAGTTCACTGGATATACGTTGGTTTCCTTAAGAACAATTTCATGCATGTGCGAGTTCCCTTCACTAAATTACCATATATAAATCTGATTAGAGAAATGAAAAAGTTATTGATTTGTAAATACTGATTCACCCCCCTCTTAGTTTTATTCCCAACAATTGGTATCAGAGTAGGTCCTTTGGTATAATCTTGATTTCTTGAAGGAGATCCATAGTAACAATGGGAAAGAAGAAAAAGAAGAAAGCATCTCAAAATAAGAAGACATCTCAAAGGAACAATGATAGTGGGAGAGATAATTGGCTATTATGTGGGAGGAACTCTTCAGATTGAGAATCACCTCAGAATGAAGATGAACAAGAAAAATAATTATCAGGTACGAATTTGTTGACCTCTTGTGATACATTTCTCTATTCATTTGAAGATAATGAAAGTGACAGCGAAACAATTGAATTTTCTCCTATGGGTGAAAGAGAAAGAAATCAAATAGAGGCAGAATTTAGAAAGCTCATGGACACAATTATATATCAAAATGATCTAATTGATAAAAGGGAATGTGCTTACAAAGGAGAAGAAGGAAACAAAATAAAGAAGAAATACAAAGAAAAGTAAGATCAAAGTCAAACGCTGCGGGATGAAGTGACATCATTAAGAAATGAAGTGAATGAAAAGGACACAACAACCAAGGAACTTATAGAAAGAACCAGTTACTATGAAGGTCTTGAAGCTATGGTCATTTCTATAAAAGAAGATCTCAAAAATTCAAATAAATAGAATGAAGAACTACTCCAAGCATTTGAAGAACATGAAAATTAAGTTCTCAAATTAAGGAAAAAATTGGAAGAAGGAAGAAAAGCTGAAGAAATCATGAAGAAGCAGTATATTGAAAAGGAAGAGCAATATCAGGTTGAGGTAAATATCCGAAAAGGTAAATTAGAAGAAAAGGATAAAATTTTACGATTTCAAGATAGTACTAAGATTTTGGATGGTATTCTTAGGAGTCAAAGATCTCCTACCATCAAATTTGGTCTTGGCTTTCATGAAACTGTTAAAGGTGAATCTAGCTGTTTCCAGGAAAACTAGTGTCTTTTCGATCTGCTAGTCCCACTAAGATGGGTAGCTATATTAGAAACAAAGAATCAAAGAAAATTGTGATTTCCTTTATGTATGATAGATAAGAGAGAAGCAAAGAGAACTAACTTGGATCTTTCGCTTGGCTCCTTGCTTGTGTCCTCTCTCCCTTGATAGAGCTTGCCACTCCTCTCCTACTTGTCCCACTTTAGAGAATACCTGTAGAGGTGAAGCAACAAAACACCATCAAAGCATCTTGATCTATAATACTATAAACAATGCAGAATCAGAAATACATTGACCATACAATTGTATTCACAAATACACAATTTTATGGAGGAAAACTCAAATAACTTTATTACTAGTAGAAGAGAGGATTACAACCCAGCTATCTAATCCAACAACATCCTCCCAGCATCAAAGCCCTCTTCACCTCATGAAAAGCAAGATCACCCAACACTAAAATGTTCCTTCTCAAAGAGAAACCAACAACACTTCCCTACAAATTACAAAATTCCAGCCCCTAGATCTCTCAGATGAGGGATCCATATATAGATGTCTTGCAGGGGTGTTAGTTAGCTCTGGGTTTTTGATTAGTGTCATTCCATTGATATTTCTTGGTTCCACTTGGATATTTCATTGATCTCTTACTCATCCCTGGGTGAATTCAGAGAGGCAAGTGTCACAGGAGAAGTTTTGAGAAGATTCCATGAGCATCCACTTAGCAAACTGTCTCTGCCATTTGTCTCTTCTCGCTCATCACAACCCATAGAATTCTCTTTCAGTATGCATCACACCTGGCTAGTGTAGTAGCCAGTATGCATCACACCTTGACCATGGAGTAGTTAGTATGGTCCAGTTTTGGCCAGTTCTAAGTGGTTTTTCAAGTGGAACTTCTGGGAAATGATGTAATCAGTTGACCATGATCCTTTAGGGTATGAAACAACACTTTTAGGGGTTAAATAGCCCTTGGTTTATCGACATATATGATTGGGGTTGTAGTGCCCAAATATTTCTATAACACTAGCTCACAAACTGAAGCAACTCTAGTGCAAAATCTAAAATGCTCAACAAGGAGATAAGAGGTCAACCCCATCAACAACCAAGGAAAGAAATTATTCAAAGAAAATCATTTACTCCTAACCATGGAAGTGATTATTGATTCTTTCCTGTAATGAATAATGTTGAATATTTTATATGTCATAATTTTGGACATGTTGCACCAAGATGCAGAAGTGGAATTGTTCAAGCTAATAACCGTCACACAGAAAGATCATTAAATTCCAGGTACTTTAAAGGATATTGTTTTTCTTGCAATATGTTTGGTCACAAAGCCATTAAATGCTATAGAGGGAATATGAAACATATAAGATGTTATGCTTGTAACAATTTTTGGCATATAGCAAAAGAATGTAGGAGAAAATGTTGGTCAACATACCAAAAAGAGAAAACATCATCACACTCCAAGGTATGGAAGAAGAAGGAAGTACAACCAAAAATATGTGGCATAGCTCAATATACAGACAGAATAGACTCAGGAGGAACTGAAATTATGAAATTTCAGTGTTCCAATTTTCATATGCAATTATCATGAAGACAAGTCGTGTATATACGTGATTTCAAAGTTTCACAATCACGTATATGTTGGTTTGATGAAGAAGTAGTGGGACAAACTCAGAAAATGATCTGATATGGTTACGATAATTACCAATTATCTTTTCTATCTTGATGATTGATGACTATAGTCTATGGATGTTATTTAGAAGTGCTTTTGACCCTCATAAGTTGCTGATGAATTGATGTATAACTAGTTGATGGTGATGCCTTGATGATCCTTATTGATATATGCAATAATCAAATCTGACAGTTAACAGATGGCACAGGTTCAGGGGGAGAATATGTTATGTTTCTAATAATGCATTGTTGGCATTTTGTTTAGAAGTCTTTGGTACATAACGAGTTTGACCAATGGTGAGGATTCTTATGTTGTTGAGTCATAAGTTGCCTATGATGAAATCTCAAATGATACTTACATTGCTTGAGCCACATAGTTATTATTCAGATCAGGTTTATGGATGATTGTGGATGACTCTTCTTCATGATGCATATATGGTATGTTTCTTACGTGATGATCTTCATAAGGACAAGGATAAGAACAAATCTTGAGTACACAACTTCATTATTTGATAAGTGTCATTTCTTTTATGTTGCTATCATCATGCCTTCAAATATGCATAAACTTCATATGGTGTAGTTATGGATGAGGATTCCTATAGTTCTTGGCTCTCACATGGTTGAGGATTTCTACTATTGATGTTATCAATAAATCTTGACAAATGAATATGAGCTCACGGTTTTCTAGATACATATTGCTATCTCTTTGATGGATACACATTATTCTAGATACATGGATGATTACTTAAGTTGCATATTGATAAATATTGTTGGTTGGCCAAGAGAATGGTGTTGTTATAGGCTCGATGAAGACATATCTATTTGGAGACATGGCTTACTTAGTCACATAATGATTATGACTTCTTACTTTATGATGATATGTTTGATACTCACATATGTTGATTATCATGGTTTATGCTTATTAGATATGGGATGTTTCCTAGTGATGATACACAGTTGATATATTGAGGGTTCTTGTGGAAAAATCATGTAGTTCTTGATAATGATGTTATGATCATAGATTATGACTATGGTGTTTTGACATACATATGACATGATGTGAATGATTTTGTGTTACTACTTGGAGATATGACATATGCTTAGTTGATTCATGGAAGGTTATGATAAGGCTCTTTCTACTAAGGAAATGAAGCAAGTTGATCTTGATGAGATCAAGAGGATGAGTTGATATCTATATGTGGCATACTTTGTCACAGGTTGATGATATTTACATTGTCATTTGTTGGGAACTGATGATGGACATATATAGGTTGTTGGTTTGGATGTTGTTGACAGATGCTTATGGTGTAGATCATATATGGTGTATGATAGTTGCTAATGACTATCATGGTCTTGTTTAGATATTTTGGCTTTGTTATAAATGTCATGTATATCATTCGATGTAAAGGTCATATAAAGGCCCATGATGTAATAATATGTCTCTTTCTGTCATAGTCTTTTAAAGAGTCCTTTATGGTCATATGATGTAATTTGTACCCTCACTATGCATGGGAAGGATTATGTAATAATTGCTATATTTAAGTCATGTGTAAACAACTGGTATATCCCCACTTGGTTGGGTAGATGAGTCAAATTTGGTATATCCCCACTTGGTTGGGAGATTAATGTATGTATGAGTCATTGGTGATAGGAATGTCACACTCACATAGTTGAGTTATAGAGTCATGTTATTCTTTTGGAAAATATTTTTGCAGACTCTGCATGTGCTCAGGGGGAGCATGGATGGTTTAGTGCACCTCAGCATGTACAAAGGGGGAGCTTAATTAGAGAATTCAACATGTGCCTAGGGGGAGCATGATCAATGTTCATATTCAGCTGTTTAGATATGGAAGTCTTCATTTTGGTCAGCCCTTTTCCCTTGATCTCAAAAGGAGAGAATATCTTGGTCCACCCTTTGCCCTTGATGTAAAAGGGGGAGAGCATCTTGGTGTTTCTTGATACATCTAAGAGGTTCTACAGCTTGAAGTAATCAACACCAATATGGTTGCCATCAAGTCCAAAGGGGGTATTGTTGGCATTATGATGCATGTGTTGTACTTGATGGAAACCCACTTGTATCAGAACAACTCTCTTGTATACGGTAACTAGATGAATCTACAGGAGAGATATCAGATGTGACAGAATGCATGGTAGTTGTGTTTACAGATGTGACCAATTGTAGGGCAGTTCAAAGGAATCATATTAAGAGGGAACAAATTAATGGTACAAAAGAATAGGATGAAGGAACAAAGGACTACATATCAGAATCAATAAATTGAAGAAAGAGAATGGTTTAAGAAGTATACGCTGGTTCACCTTGTCCAAGTAGCATATACACATAGGCTCAAGGAATAGAAGAAGCATATATGTATGCACACACTTTCACAGAAACAAAAGCACACATGGGATGGAAAATCAAGGTTTTGGTCCGAGGTTTTTGGTTCGACGTTTTGGTCTAAGGTATTGGTTCGAGGTTTTTGGTTCAAGGTTTTGATCTAAGGTTTTGGTACGAGGTATTGGTCTAAGTTTTTTGGTCTGAGGTTTTTGTTTGATGTATTGACAAAGGATATAAGTATAAGGAGGAGAAGATCAAAGGGCTAAGAACACAAGTAATGAATATCTTATGAAGTGCTAGATCAAAAGAAAATATGCATGTTATGGGTTTCTGATGCTTTGCTTAATCTAGACTAAGTATGCACTTGAGTGTTTGATGTTGGATGAGATCTAATGATGGATCAAGATCATAATGACATAATTATTTTATCTGATAATGGATAGGATAGATCTGATTGCTAACACACATTGTATCCTTTATATGTGATGATCTAGGTATGTCTGAAGTCGGTAATTGTGGCAAAGTTATAAGTAAGTATTTGTAGATCTATACGTTGGTTCACTTTGGTGAAGGTGCGTATCTTCCAAGTAGCGTATGCAAAAGAAAATATTGATGTACATGGATGACTGATCTATCAGATCAGTGCTGTTGTTTTGTTGTTGTTTTACTGTTGTTTGTCAATGATGTCTTCTTAGATCTGAAAGTAGAACTGAATGTATAAGGAAATTGAGTCTGGTTGATTGATTGATTGAGAAAGAAGGGTGATCCTTGTTTCTATCTGTTTAGAACTCTGTAATATGATAATAGATATTCAGAATGTCATTGATTGGTATAGTTTATGGTTTAGAGGTTTTATGATTCAGTATCTTTAGAGGTATACGCAGGTTAGGCTAAAGGAAGTAGCGTATACACGCAGGTTGGCTTCATTGACGGGGCGTATACATTCTGATACATGACCTTTGAGGTAACAGTTGGTTGTGGCTGTTGATGATGTGTTCTAGGTTCAGATTTTTGTACTAGTTACAATGATCTATCTGTTCAAGTTGATTGCTTGAATTTGATTAAGTTTGGATGAATGGTTGATTCAGTTGTGTGAGAGGTCAAGTGATTGTTTGAATCAGTATGTCAGAGGTTTCATTGATTAATTGATTAATAATGGTTGATTCATAGATTCATGATTGGTTTTCAGTTATGTCAGATATTGATGATTGAGTTTCAATGATTGGTTGATGCAGATGTATTTGATGAATGTATTATTGTGGTGATTGATTTTGAGCTTCAATG
Source organism: Pinus taeda (assembly GCA_000404065.3). Classification (NCBI taxonomy): domain Eukaryota; kingdom Viridiplantae; phylum Streptophyta; class Pinopsida; order Pinales; family Pinaceae; genus Pinus; species Pinus taeda. The sequence continues at coordinate 14,114 of APFE031611011.1, forward strand.
TTATTGATGGGTCTAGTGTGAAAATTTGGTGAAACATGGCCTACATATTGTGTTGTTGTGTACTGATGTAGGAGGAAACCGCTTAGAGGCAATCTCCCCTTCATTTCGTAAATCTTACCGTTAACTTATGGGTTATGGCCCACCTATACAAATTGGAAGCGTTTACATTGGTGGATTTTATCTAAAACCTGATCAATCACCAAACAGTGGAATAACACAGAACTTGCCAACGAACGTCGATCCCACCTGAATGCACAAAACCAAACCTTAAATAAAATAAACCCGATATCTGTTGGATATACGTGGTCATCCAATCTATGGCTTGTGGGACCTCAATTTTCACACGGGTTAAAAACAGGCCTAACCCCCACCGTTAACTGTGACTTACAATTTTGAAATTGAGTGTGAGTCTCCAACCATGATCAAGAATTTTCATGCTCTCCTACCTGCACCGTAGTTTCTGAACACCGTCAATCTAATAGATTTGTCAATCTGTCGATCCAGATCTATTCTTCTGCCATTAATATCTGTCGATCTAAACAATCTAATGGCTCCCTCTGCGCTTGCTCACTTATGATGGAATATGCATCAAACACATCTCCTTTATTCATGGGGAACATACCAGCCCCAAACTAGATCAATTCTGCAATCCAGTTTCGTCATTATACTTTGTCAATTCGTATATATGACTTCCTCTTGGTTTCGAATAGAGAATTACCATGTTGATTTCATTCTGGGAATGGTCGAATACAGGTGTTAACACAGATCTTCTTTACTAATTCAACTGTGAGTTGTCTCTGAAAAATGCACGGATTCCATTCTAGTTCAAATTTCACCAATTACTTATTGTGTGAAATAGAGATCCTGGCTCAATCAGATCCAAATATTTGATCATCCCGATCCAAAAATCAGTATAAAAAATGGATTCAATGACTTAATATACACATAACTACTTTAACTTCGATCAGATCATCATGATGATTCCGATCTCCCTCTCTTGTCCCACTGGATTCCTATATGGAGCTCTCCGCTAATGATTCACATTAAAATTCACACAGACACAGATTCATCTACCAACCTTACCCAATCAAAGAATCGACATGTCATACATACATGAAAGTTTATTTGATTGTCAAACTCCTAACTTGATTTCACCTTCTTACTCTCCATAAAAAAAAGTTCTCCTTCATGGATGTGACTCGGTCTTCATGGAAAGACAAGATACCTCATTCAATGCTATAAAGAAATTACCCATACACACTCCAAATTCTTGAAACACTTTACACTGCTCTAATCACTAAGAGATCTCGTAATAGCTAGTCAAATTTCATGACCTCTGCAAATACCTTCTACATTGATAACTTCAGCTCGACATCACAGGCTTCTTCAATGCATATTTTCAGATCTTAAAGATTTGACTTATTATAATGGTATTTTAAAATGATATAATTGCTTCAACACAAAACATTAAAGGAGCTAATATCTTTTCCAAGACTTCAAAAGGAATTCAATCAATCAACAATCATCCAAGATGAAATAACCTAATGAAAGCTTTCTTTCATTAATCAAATTATATATATAAAATGCTTGGCCCAATTTCTATATTTGAAATGGCCCTCACACATTTCCTCACACCCATCTCTGTTTTTTTCTCTATCATTAATTCTCCCTATCCTCTCTATCCCATCTATCCTCATACACAACTTACATTTATAGAATTAATTACATAGTTATGGATTATTCTACATACATGATTTTCTCTATAGATCACTCAACTAAATCCCTAAAATATATTATCCCTCTTTTGGCTCAACCAATTTCTATTCAAGGAGCTCATAATCCCTAACATATATATACAACCCAACTCCTCTCATATTCTCACTTATAAGAGAATATTTACAATAAACCACACACTCATATTTTTCTCTTAAAATGTACATAATTTATAAAATATTTAAGAAAAACATCACCCCCTAAATTAACCAAATAAATAATGAAATTTGAGTAGGATGCTCTTGCATCAGACTCCCGATGTAGAAAATTTTCTGTAGACTCTTGTCTATGAGGTCTGTCACTTTTTTGTAATAATGCGACAGCCACAAGTCTCAGTGACTTGCTACCGCCAGGATTCCAAACTCTATTTTTCCACCGGTCCTCTAAAGTATCAACTCCATTTTATAATTTTGCATAGAATTTCCAGAATAGTATTTTCAGAGAATTATTGAACATGATTCTCAACTTTCCATGCCACACCAACTTTACCTCTAGAAATATAGACTTGTGAACCGCAAGTGGAAACTCGAATATGTACTTTTCTGGTATCTGAATTTATAATGGGTTTCGAACTGGCTCTACATCAACACTTATAGTTTTATTAGCTGACTCGGTAGTGCTGAAATTAATAAGAGCTAAATATAAATGCTCACCATCACCAACATCACTCACTCTGTCAACTGGATTCCATCGGTTTTTACAACAATTACTTCCACCAATTCCTTAGAGTAATTCCTCTTTGTCAATTACATCAATACGATTGATGTTTTCTGTAGTATCTTCTCCTCCTTTTGCAATTTCTCTAGTCTTATCTTCTTCAGCTTCTAGCTCTTTGTCTGTTGCTTCCTTCTCCAATTGCACTGGACACTCAATTTTTTCTAATGAAGAATAGTCAATAACTTCTTCTTGATCAAAACTATAGTCATTGACTATCCCTATAGTAACAAATTTCTCATCTGATACTGTACCTGTATTCATCAACAAATTATTAGTTTTAAAAATACAAGACCTTTCACTCTCTTTTGATGCTTCAAGCACCAATTCCCATCATAGACCTTCTAGATTTCAGCAAATCCTCTTTGTTGTGACTCCATTCCTTTGAGTCTCTCCTTCTAACAAATCAATATGAATTTGTTCAAGTTCTCTAAACTTGTTTATCAGCTTTCCATTCCGCTTCTATTGCAATAGCTTCCACTTGACCCATTTCTTCGTTCTCCATCTATATCTTCGGTCTTCATTTGTCTTTCTTTGTAGCCACTCCATTAATATATCTACTTCTGCTCTCATTACTGCCAAACTAATCTCACGCTCTTCATTTTGCTACCATTTGCTATACTCCCACAATCTAATGCCTTCCTCAAATTTACTCTCATGTTGCTGATCAGCTCTTTTAAATTGCTGGTTTCTTCTATCTTTATCCTGTTGGATTAATACTTATGTTTCCTTCATGACTCTAAGGACATAACTTTCGTGTTGCTCTTGATCTTTCATCTCATCTTCAAATAATCTCTGCTCAATTTCTTTGATTTCAAAATCATATTTATTAATGTTGTCTTCCGTACTTACAGCCACATTATTAATTGAAGAGTCAAAACATTCACTTAACTCTATCAACATTAGAGACAATTCATCCTTATCATGCATGGTAACCGCAATCTCTTCTTTATCATGTTCTGAAAGCTTTGTTTTTCCTTCAGGTTCCTTGAGCAATCTTTCCAAGAACTCTATTTCCATGTGAAATCTTTCCAGCATTTCATCACAACCTTCATTCTTTTTCTGGCAATCCTCCTGAGTTATCTTGTTTTCTGTACCATCACATTGCAAAATTATTTCATCAATTTCATTAAAAAAATTCATTTGTTTACCTCCTTAGAATACCACTACGACATTTTCATTATGCTTTTGGTTCATAACAACTTCAACTGACTGTCTTAAACCAAACAAAAATTCATCTATGAATTCTTTCTGCTACAATAAATCAACACCTTCCTCCTCTAAAAGGCATTCTCCATCATACTTCACCTCAAGATCTTTATTCATCTTTGTGACAGTTTCACTAGACTGTCCATCATCTTCTGCACATCCTACAAACACACACAAACTATGAGATATAAAAACACAATGCTTCATAGCCTCATTTGCTTCCCTTGTCAACATATCTTCGAATTGATATGAAATATTCCAATGGTCCATGAGATCTTTAGCTAATATCCAATTATCCTCTTCACCCAAAATGTCACCTTGTTCTGGTCCACAAATGGAAACTTCCATTTCTGAGCTTCTCTGAGGTTTTCCATCAACCGCTTCACTTGCCTCTGTCATAGACTTCTTTGTAACTTAGGCCACTTCGCTGTTTTTTTCTTCAAAACCCAACCTTGTCTTTGGTTTTCCCCTAGCAGCATTGTTAACACATCTAGTTATTCTCTTATCTCAGCCATCTCCTTGTCAAGCTCCGCTTGACTCATCCATTTCCTGCGAATTGTTTTAGCACCCTTTTCCATCATCTTGTAGCCTTCTTCTAAACCTTCCATATGACTTTCCATAGCCATCTTCTCTTCTATGTTAGCTTATACGCCTGAAACCAATCAAATTCCTTCTGAGTTGATGTTCTTACCAAGCTTCTCCTCTGCCTGGTTTCCAAGTCCTCTTTTCCTTAGAACTTGCACTGAGAAATCTTGCTCTCTCTGTGGTTGCTACACTCACTTCTCTTAAGGGCTCCTCTGTCCCTGTCTATTCCAAGCCTAAGCTAGAATGAGGTTCTGCTACAATCTTTAAGAAATTCCAAAAATTCTTCCTATAGTCTTATTGTTGTAGTCTTGTGCCAAACTTTTCCATTCATTCAACTGATGCGAACTTTCATACCTTGATGCAGGAGGAAACCTGTTGGGTTGTGTTATATTCTTTCCACATAGTTAACAGGGGGTTTGAGGGGTACCCATAACCCCACTATATGGGGTCTGGGGCAGCGCCCCGGAAAATTTTGATTTTGGACCCTATGTTAGGTTGGGCGGACCCACCTATGGTTTTGTGCATGATTTTCACACATGTTTTTTGGACACGATGGTTTCGGTCCATGGTATTGGATGCTTCGGCATGTATAAATATGTATTGTAACATTGAAAGGAACATAATGAAAAATCAAGCTGGTAGTCCCGGTTTTGGGATCCAGGGGAAAAATCTCTGTGCATATGTGTTTTTATGTGTTATGCTCTCGCATTGTTTATTTTTCTGTGATTTAGAATTCGTATGCAGGTAATTTCTGTACGGGGTTAAAACCTACATTTGGTATCAGAGCGGTTTTGGCTTCAAGGGGACGCCTTTGTTGCTGAGGGGTTTCGCTCGGGCCTGTGGTGGACCCTGTTCAGTGGGAGATCTGCGAGATCGATTCTGGTGGTGAAAGAAGATGGCGAGCAGCGGAAAGATAGAGATTGAGAAGTTCAATGGTCAGAGTTTTGAGTTGTGGAAACTCAAGATGGAGATCTTTTGGTGGATAAATATCAGTGGATCACGGTAGATCCGGGTACTAAACCAATGGGAGTGACCGATGAAGAATGGAAGAAGTTGGATCGGAAGGCAAAGATCACAATACGATTGTGTGTCTCAGATTCAGTATTGCTGAATGTATCAGGGGAAGCTATGGTGAACGCTTTGTGGGACAAGTTAGGGACTTTGTACCAATCTAAGTCTCTAGTGAATAAATTGTTTCTGTGGAAAAAGCTGTATAACCTGAGGATGAAAGATGGAGACTCGGCGACAGAGCATCTGAATGCGTTTAATACTGTGGTAAGTCAATTATCATCTGTTGATATTAAAATTTCAGATGAAGATAAGTGCATCAGTTTGTTGTGTTCTCTACCAGATTTGTGAGATAGTCTGGTTATTGCAATAGGTAGCAATGCAACTGCTTTGCAGTTTGATGAAATAGTCTCAGCCTTGCTGACGGAGGAGATGAGGTGGAAAAATATGGACAACCAGAATGGTGATGCCTTGTTTGTACGAGGACGGTCCCAGAACAGAAACAAAAATAAGTCATCGAGTGGAGATCTAAATCTAGAGGGAGATCTAAATCTCCAGGAAAACCTACAAAGGTGGTGTGCTGGAAATGCGGAAAGGAAGGGCACTTCAGAAGGGAGTGTAAATCTAAAGCTCCTGATAAAGGAAAAGGATCTGATGATGCTCCTTCTGCAGAGGCGAAAACCAACTCAGATGAAGGTGGGGATGTGTACTTGGCTTCTTCAAGTACACATGTAGATCATGAGGCATGGTTGATTGACTCAGGTGCATCCTTTCACTTCACTCCCCATAGAGAGTGGTTCTGCAAGTATGAGAAATACGATGGTGGTGATGTCCTCTTAGGAGATGATAGGAATGCTAGAATCGTTGGTCGTGGAAAAGTAAAGTTGAAGTTGCAAGGTGGGAGGGTTAGAACCCTTCCGGGTGTTTCTGCATATTCCTGCACTGGCCAGAAATCTGATTTCTGTAAGCAAGTTGGATGATGCAGGTGTAAAGACAGTGTTCGAGAAGGATACCTGCAAGATGGTTCGAGGAGCACTGGTATTGATGTGGGGAGTTCGGATTGGAACTCTGTACAAGCTGCAAGGTAGCACTGTTGTTGACGGGTGCAATAGTTCTATGGTTCCTGAAAATGGAGCAGAAAATCTAGTGGTCTCTGGAGAGAAGACTATGCTGTGCATCAAAGGCTTGGACATATTGGAGAGAAGGGCCTTCGAATACTTCATGGTAAAGGTATGGTAGAAGGTATGAGTAATAGCTCTCTGGATTTTGATTTCTGTGAAAATTGTGTATATGGGAAGCGGAATCGGGTGAGTTTCCCCTCTGGTGGTAAGAGGATGAAACAAATATTAGAGCTTGTGCACAGTGATGTGTTTGGACCTGAGTTCCATCACTGGGTAAGTCTGTGTACTATGTATCATTTATAGATGACTTCTCAAGGAATACATGGATATATTTCCTTAAGAAGAAATCCGAAGTCTTTGATAAGTTTAAGAATTTAAGGCTCTGGTGGAAAATCAGACAGAGAAGAAGATAAAGGTGCTGAGGACAGATAATGGTGGAGAATTCGGCAGCAAGGAATTTGAAGAATTTTGTAAGAAGTGTGGTATAGCACAACAGAAGACTACTCCATATACACCTCAGCAAA
>APFE031611011.1:21057-36787 GCA_000404065.3 Pinus taeda
GGAGGAAGAATCAGACTCTGTAGTAGAGGAGGAATCAAAAGATGAAGAGCCAAAAACTCCGGCTGTGAGAAGATCAGTTCGAGAAAGAAGGCAGCCAGAAAGGTATAGTCCATCTGCTTTCTTTTCAAATTTTGCTTTGTCTGTTACTGCTGATGATCCCAGAACTGTGAAGGAAGCAGTGGATTCAGAGGATGGAAAACTCTGGAAAGAGGCCATGGTTGATGAAATGGCATCTTTGCACAAAAATGAGGCTTGGGATCTGGTGGAGTTGCCGGCTGGAAGTAAACCCATTGGCAGCAAATGGGTGTTCAAGAAGAAGACAAATGCAGAAGGGAAGGTGGAGAAATACAAAGCTCGGTTGGTAGCAAAAGGTTATTCCCAGGTGCCGGGAATTGATTTTGGTGATATTTTTTCTCCTGTTGCCAAGGTAACTTCTATTAGATTACTTTTATCTGTTGCTGCTGCTTTTGATTTTGAGGTAGAACAGATGGATGTGAAGACAACATTTCTTCACGGGGATTTGGAAGAGGAAATCTACATGAAGCAACCTGAAGGCTTTGCGGTGAAGGGTAAGAAAGAACTAGTATGCAAGTTAAAGAAGTCTCTGTATGGGTTAAAACAGTCACCAAGGATGTGGTATCAAAATTTGATACATTTATACGGGGACTTGGCTTCACCAGAAGCAAAGCAGATCACTGTGTATATTTTAAATTAATTGGTGATCGTGTTATTTATCTGGTCATGTATGTGGATGATATGTTGCTGGTTGGAAATGACAAAGAAATTATCCAGAATTTGAAGACCCAATTGTCCTCCAAATTCGACATGAAAGATCTCGGTGCAGCAAACTATATTTATGGCCCACCTATACAAATCGGAAGTGTTTACATTGGTGGATTTTATCTAAAACCCGACCAATCACCAAACAACGGAATAACGCAGAACCTTCCAATAAACGGTGATCCCACCTGAATGCACAAGGCCAGACCTTAAATAAAATAAACCCACGTCCATAAACTTCTCGGGTCCACTTTTAAATTTAAACTTTGATCACTTTATGGCCTAATATCCATTGGATATATGCGGTCATCAAATCTAAGGCTTGCGGGACCTCAATTTTCACACGGGTTAAAAATAGGCCTAACCCCCACCGTTGAATGTGACCTAAAAGTTTGAAATTGAGATCGACAACTAGGAGTGAGTGTGGGTCTCCAACCATGATCAAGAATTTCCGCGCTCTCCTACCCCCATTGTGGTTTCTGAACACCATTAATCTAACAGATCTGTCGATCTGACGATCAAGATCTATTCTTGCGCCATTAATATCTATCGATCTAAATGATTTGACGACTCCCTTTGCGCTTGTTCGCTTATGATGGAATCTACATCAAACAAATCTCCTTTATTCATGGGGAATATACCAGCCCCAAACCAAATCAATTCTGCAATCCAGTTTGGTCATTATACTTTTGGTCAATTCGTATATCTGACTTCCTCTTGGTTTCAAACACAGAATTACCATATTGATTTCATTCCTGGAATGGTCGAATTTAGGTGCTAATGCAGATCTTATTTCCTAATTCAACAATGAGTTGTCTCTAAAAAAAATGCACGGATTCCATTCTAGTTCGAATTTCACCAATTACGTATGGTGTGAAACAGAGTTCCTGGCTCAATCAGATCCAAATCTTTCATCATCCTAACCTAAAGATCACTATAATAAATGGATTCAATGACTTAATATTCACATAACTACTTTAACTTCGATTAGATCATCATGATGATTATGATCGCTCTCTCTCATCCCACTGGATTCCTGTACGGAGCTCTTGGCTAATGATTCACACTAAAATTCACACATACACATATTCATCTACCAACCTTTCCCAATCACAGAATCGACATGTCATACATACATGAAAGTTTATTTGATTGTCGAACTCTTAACTTGATTTCACCTTCTTAGTTTGCATAAAACAAAGTTCTCCTTCATGGATGTGACTCGATCTTCATGGACAAACAAGATATCTCCTTCAATGCTGTAAAGGAATTGACCATACACACTCCAAATTCTTGAAACACTTGACATTGCTCCAATCACTAAGAGATCTTGTAATAGCTAGTCAAATTTCATGACCTCTGCAAATACCTTCTACGTTGATAACTTCAACTCAGCATCATAGGCTTCTTCAATGCATATTTTCATATCTTAAAGATTCGACTTATTACAATGGTCTTTTAAAATGATAGAATTGCTTTAACACAGAACCTTAAAGGAACTAATCTCTTATCCAAGACTTCAACAGGAATTCAATCAATCAACAATCATCCAAGATGAAATAACCTAATGAAAGCTTTCTTTCATTAATCAATATACATAAAATTCTTGATTTCTACATTTGAAATGGCCCTCACACATTTCCTCACACCCATCTCTGTTTTTTTCTCTATTGCTAATTCTCCCTATCCTCTCTATCCTATCTATCCTCATACACATGCTTACATCTATAGAATTAATTTCATAGTTATGGATTATTCTACATCCATGATTTTCTCTATAGATCACTCAACTAAATCCCTAAAATATCTTATCCCTCTTCTCACTCAACTAATTTCTATTCAAGGAGCTCATAATCCCTAACATATCTATACAAGCCAACTCCTCTCATATTCTCAATTATAAGAGAATATTTACAATAAACCACACACTCAGATTTTTCTCTTAAAATGTACATAATTTATAAAAATATTTAAGAAAAACATCACCCCCTAAATCAACCAAATAAACAATGACATTTGAGCAAGATGCTCTTGCATCATGTACCAGGAATATCCAGTATGAAAATTTATGAAAAGTGGTCCCTGGAGGATACTGAGGGTTGGAGCCTTCAGTGAGGAAATCGAAGCTTCCTACCAATAGTGGTTGGTGATTTGATCAGGGGGTTGGAGCTCCCTACCAGTAGTAGCTGGAGAATGAATGAAGGTTGTAGCCTTTTGTAGGTCAGTGCCTATGTACTAGTAAACATATCAACTAGTACAAGAGATAGGGGGTTGTATCTCCCTTCCAGTCGAAGTTAGAGAACAAGAAGAAGGTTGTATCCTTCTACAAGTTGGTGCTTGTGTACTGGTATGAGTCTGCACCAGTACAAGATTGTAAACAGATTATTCTTTATACTAAAAGAAGATAGAGACAACATCAACAGGTGGTTTTTCTCACGCATTGGGTTTCCACTTTAAATCTTGGTGTTCATGTGTGTTTCTTATGTGTGATGGTTTACTCTATTATTACTACACATGGTTACTATTTAATGTTTAATAAAGTATTGATGCACTGATTAAAGATCAACATATGATGAATTAACTGAATCATAAGTTCACTGGATATACGTTGGTTTCCTTAAGAACAATTGCGTGCACATGCGAGTTCCCTTAAGTAAAGTAGCGTATATAAATTTGATTGGAGAAATGAAAAAGTTATTGATTTTTAATACTGATTCAACCCCCCTCCCAGTACTATTCCAAACATTCTTTATATGTCCAAATATTTGAGTCTTTAACCCATCGAATTTAGGGTTCCTTCACTCAAGGTTTTCCTTATTCATGCTCCAACATCTATTCCATATGACATCCATGTTCCTATTAAATTCCATGCACAAGTTTTCTTTGGATGCATGTATATTTAGATTTCCTTCTACTGAGAGGAATTTTCCTAATAGAAGAGGCAGTTAATAGATCTAAATTAAGGGAAATTCCCAAAAGTATTCTCCTTAAAAAATGCATATCCCTATATTAAGATAATTCAAATATAATTTTAGTCAATTAACATGAATTTAGTTTACAACATGGAAAATTAAAGATTCAGATTTGGGAAATTCTTAATGTCACAACTCTCCAAAAAAGCTAAATTCTAGTTAGAAAAATCTAGGTTTGATTTTTTACAAATGATTTCAACTAACCTTCCATTAAGTAGTTCATTTGGCCATTTTGATACTTCTTCATGCACCATTCTCTTAACATAATCTAGATTGTCTAACATACATCAATGAACATACACACTTCTATTATTTAAGATGTTATTAACAAGGAACCTTGGATAATTGGCTCACCAAGAAATCATTCCATCAAAAGACATGACAAAATATCCGTTCATATTTAGTCAATTTAGTTGAAAAACTTAAACAGATGGAAGCATTACAAGACCATGTCAACTAATAATTTTTCTAACCATCCACCCACAATTGATGAAAACAAATATTTTTGTTTGCTAAGCTAAGGGTCGATATATGTAAAGACTTATGTGCTTAGCCCCTTGCTACTAAGCCCTTGGTTAGGGCTCATTCCATGTGACCAAGGACTAGGGATTGAGACCCCCAATCCCCAAAATTATGCAAGAGAGTTCAAGAAAATATATGTTATTTATAGTCTATGGAAAGCATATATGTATGCAAATTTGATAGGTTTCTAAATGATTTGATTGTATTGTTTCATAATAAACTTTCCACATGTAGAGCTTGGATTTTAAATAATGGGTTTGAATTTCAGTGAGGGCATTTCATGACATGGACATAGTAGGGGTGACGCCTTGATCGAGGAGTGACGACTTAACTCTCTAAATCATCCTTTCCACTAATCATAATTTTAATAGGGTGAAGATGATAAGGTAGGATAAATAGATGAATAATACATGAATCCCTTAAACCTCTTTACATTTCTCCACTGGTGATACTATAACCCCTATAAGAATTCATAGTCTATTGGACTTGCTCATCATCACTTTATTAATTGTAGAATACAAATATTTATAATTTTTGCAACACCATTGTATATCTACCTCATGATGATCAATCACAGGGGCTTCACCCAATGAACCTCTGAACTATCATGTGTGTTCGCCGCATATTAAACAATACCTTTAATTTGACTACATATTGGAAAACACCCCTAAAAATCAAATTATTTAACCACCTACCAATACACCTTCCCAATTTAAAAAAGTCGTACTTCCACTAGATATTGTAGCTATCCATTTTTCAATTAACATTTTTTATTTTTTTTTTCTTTCCGCTGAAAAAATCCTCAAAAATTTTATTGAGTATAACAGAAAAAGACGGGATAACCCGTGCATTACAGCCACACTGTGGGCACCAGAAAAAGATATCAGCTCAACATAAAATGGAGCTATTCTGCATCTAACTGTAAGGAAAAAAGACATAATATTCCCACCTCCCTGATGGAGGTAATAATCAAAAATCTGTTCTGATTCCAACTGACAAAATCAGCTGTTCGGCCTCCCTAAGAGAGGTAAATCCGCCACGCAGGGCTAAAACAGCAGAAAAAATAGGCTGGGGTCTCCTTCGATGAAGGAAAACAACCCCATATGTGCACTGAAAAAAACCATAATAGAGCAAAGTTTGCAGGTTGAAACAGTAAGTTCGACATCTGGTACAGGAAAGGAATATAAACACAGTTTTATACAGTGAAAGCAAATATATATACATGATAATAATACCGCTGACAAAATTGACAAAAATGGAGATGGAAACCGAAAATCAAAGATGCTGAACGTATGGGGGCATATCAGATCTATGAATCTGCCCCTGCATGTTTTCTTCTATACTCCAGCAGCCCAAATTCTGTTGTAGACCAGCCTTAGATAACTGGTCTGCCTCCTCGTTTCGGTCCCTGTAAATATGATAAAGAAAAAACCTGTTAAAGAAAGATTTAAGGATCATGATTTCCTCAACAATATTCTTCAGAATCTGGTTTTGACAAGTAGCTTTTCCGTTTATCCAATTGATAACATTTAATGAGTCCCCAAAGATCTGTATAGTATTTATGTTTCTGTGTTGAAGCCAGCAAAGTAGGAAGCGTAGAGCCGAGAGCTCTGCAAAGTTGTTTGTGCCGGAACCCAAACCAACAGAGGCTTTTAAAGTGTGATCCGGTTTGATGAAAATACAAATGCCTGCACCTGCCTTATTATTTTGAGAAGCCCCATCGAAGTATCCAATAGGAATCCCCTCCTGAATTATGATAGGATTTTGATTTAGTTTGGGAGCAGAATCCTCAGGAGGAGGCAGAGAATTGTAAATTGCAGTAATATTTATGGCCGTGGTTGTTGGGGGAGTGTCTTTGTCATGAAAAAGACTTTTGTTTCTGGACAGCCAGACACCCCAAGCAAAAATAAGAGGCAAATTCCTCATGTTCCCTTCTGGAAAAGAATGCCACCATTTCGACCATGAGGTCTCCATAGAATCGACCCCCCAATGTGCATTGATTTTGAGAAGACGCATGGTCTCCAGCCAGATCTTCTTGGAGGAAGGACAAGAAATGAAAAGATGGAAAATTGTTTCTTCAGATAATTTACATAGTGGACATCTTCCAGGTCCAACCATGAATCTAGCTTGAAGTGTATCCCAAGTGGGGACCTTCCTTTTCAGAATACACCAAAAAAAGAGCCTCGCCTTAGCTGGACATTTAAGTTTCCAAATATCTTTTGCCCACCAGTCTGGACGCTCCCAGCCTTTCTTACTCATGAGGAAATTGTATCCCTCCTTTGGAGAGTATGCCCCAGATTTGCTATGAGCCCACAACAAGATATTTGGTTCATCTTTTATCCTGACATTGGATCTTTGGAGTTCTTTAATGTAGTTCTCCCATTCAATTTGCCATCTGACATTTAATCCTAGATCCCCCATAGTCTTCCAGGCCTGTCCCCAGATGGTAGATTGCCCAACTCTTTCCACCTGGTTTAAAGTCTGGATACCTTTTGAGTCGAGATGTCTAAGAAATCCCGGGGATAAGGCAAAAGCTTCATTGCATCCAACCCAAGGATCTCTTCCAATTCTGATCTGTCTTCCATCTCCTACTTTCCAGGCCAGTCCTTGTTCAATAACTGAGAAAGCCTCCACCGTTGCCTTCCAGATAGCAGAAGAAGATTGTCCTTTCTTGTTTTGGCTACGAATCCATTCATCTATAGGAAGTGGGTCAATGTACTTCCTTTTGACCACTTTAGTCCACAGGTTTTCCATAGAAATGAGGCGCCATCCAGATTTTGCAGCTAGAGAGATGTTGAAATCTAGAGATCTTTTTAAACCCCAGCCACCCCATTCTTTTGGTCTGGCCACTTTATCCCAAGCAACCCATGGTAGCCCGGAGGATTCCTTTGAACCCGCCCACAGAAATCTACAGCAAATTCTACGAATTTTCTCCATCACACCTTTTGGAATCCAAGTCAGGGCCGCCCAGTAAACTGGGATAGCAGACAAGACAGATTTTATCAAGATCAATCTGCCAGCTCTAGACAACCATCTAAAACTCCAATGGGATGTTCTAGATTCAATCTTAGCAATAAGCCAGTTCCAATCTGCTTTCCTGTACACAGCAGGTTTGAGCCAAAAACCCAAGTATTTGAAAGGGACCTCCAGAGGTTGGGAGGGGAAAGGAAATAAATTTAACAGTCTATCTCTTTCTCTTCTATCCAATTCTGAGACACAGGCTTGGGATTTTCCAGTGTTTATTTGCATGCCTGTGGCTTTTATGAAAAGATCAAAGATACATTTGAATTCCTTTAATTCATTTTGACTACCATTAGTAAAAATCAGTATATCATCGACAAAAACCAGATGAGTGATATATAGATTAATAGCTACCTCAATACCTTTGACCTTACCCTCATTTCTAGCTTTGTGGATCAAACGACTCAGTCCTTCCGCCACCAGAAGGAACAAAAGTGGAGATAAAGGACACCCTTGTCTGAGGCCTCTCTGACTGTTGAAAAAGGAAGAGGCAGCACCATTGACCAAAACAGCAAAACTGACATTTGTTATACAACCCATGATCCAACTGACAAAAGGATAGCTGAAACCAATGTGGGTTAACAACATCCTTAGGTAGAGCCAATTAATCCGATCATAAGCTTTAGAAAGGTCAATTTTCAGGACAACACCCTTCAATTTCTTCACTTTTATACTATGAGTCACCTCTTGTGCGACCCCAATGGCTTCGTGTATCTGTCTTCCATTTAAAAATCCAAATTGTTCCATTGAAATACATTTGGATAAGATCGGACCAATTCTGAGGGCAATGACCTTAGAAATGATCTTATAGATGCAGTTACACAAAGAAATAGGTCTGAACTCTTCAAAACTCTCCGAATCATCCTTCTTTGGGATAAGAGCAATAAAGGTTGAATTAAAAGGACTATATATTACCCCTTTCTGTTTTGATTCTTCAACAACTTCTGTTATCTCTGCTCCAATTTTTTCAAAGAAATGGAGGAAAAGTTCTACAGTCCAGCCATCAGGGCCAGGACTTTTGTCCTTGCCCATAAGCTTCATGGCCGCTTCAACCTCCTCCTTAGAGACCGGAGTTAAGAGATCTTCAGCTTCTTCTTCCTCGACAAATCTGGGAAAACTTTGCACAGTTCTGAAGACTTCAGTAATAGATGCCTCTCTCTGCTCTGAGAAAATGTTTTGAAAATGTCTTTTACCCAGGTCAGAGAGCTCATGAAAAGTGCTGACATCTCTCCCTTCTTCATCTTTTAGACTCCAAATTGTGTTTGCAGATTTCCTGCCTTTAGCAAAATTATGGAAGAAACTAGTGTTTTCATCCCCGGCTTTAAGCCAGATGGCCCTGCTTTTGATCCTCCATTCTTCTTCCTTTTCCAACAGTATTTTGTTTTGTTGTTTCTCCAAAGAGAGAATTCTGTCCTTTGTGACTTGTGAGGAATATCCATCTGCCTCCATATTTTCCAAGTGTTTCAGTTCCTCTCTGATACTGGACAAATCCTCAGATTGTTTTAACTTTTTAACCTTTGCCCAGGATATAGTAGCTTTCTTGAGCCTCTTCAAATTCTCCATAAACAAAAAGCTTTTGTCCAATCCGATATTTTGATCCTGATGAATCCAGGTATCGTTGAACAGTTTGCAGAAAGAGGAATCTTGAAGCCAAACTGGGTTAAACTTGAAAGGGGCAAGGGGTTTTGGAGGAGGATTGGTCAAATCCAAGAAAATCGGAAAATGGTCTGAATTCCCAGTCTCCTCGACCCACTGTCTGATCATAGGAATCCTAAGGAGGAGAGGTTCCGAGACCAGAAAACGGTCGAGTCTTTTTGCAATCCGGTCACCCCCCACTCTTCTATTCCTCCAAGTAGGCTTTAGTTTAACCGGAGCAGGATCTAAAAAGGTTTTCTCTGAAAGAAGGTTGTGAAAAAAATCAGCAGAGGGGTCTTCCCTTGCAGAAGGACCCCAAGCTTCATTTCTCCCAAGAGAGAAATTTAGATCACCTCCCAGGATCATCATCGGGGTGTTCATCACTGATTTTGACATTAAATTTTCCCAGAAAGGGACCCTGTTTTGACAAGGCCCATAGATATTTACGAAGGTTATGGGAAAAGGAAAATCCGGGGATAAAACCTCCATTCCCATAGCATTTTTCAAACCCCAATGATTGAGGATCTTTACCCGGCGATCTTTTATACCAATAGCAAGACCCCCCGAGTGTCCAGAGGCATCCAAAGCAGTGAAAGCCCATCCCGGAAGGAGAGAATTTAGCATGGATTCGATCTCAGGGGCCTTCCCCAAGGTTTCTTGAAGAAAGATAACGTCAAAATTTGAGTTTGTGACCCAATCTTTCAAGGCCAGTTTTTTAGGTTTGCTGGCCAAACCCCTACAGTTCCAGGATGTCAAAATCATTTTTTAACTTCTTCAAAGGGCTGGGCTGCTCTAAGGACCCCCTGAATGGAAAATTGTTTGCCATCTGCAACATCCAGTTTTGCTTTCATTTTAGCCTTGGACATGAGTGATTTCCGTCCTCTCTTATTTTTTTTGTTTTCCTGTGGGTGTAACATACCCAGCCCACCAGTGGAAACATGTTCATCCGACTTTCCACCCAAAGACCTCAAATTGTAGGGGCATTGGGAACGATGAGCAGGAGATTGAAGTGGAGGCCAAGATTTGTCACAGTTTAAATCCAAAGACGGAAAGGAGCTGGCTAGAATTTCAATATTATCAAAATTTTGATTTGAATCTTTATCAAGAAACATATCCTGTTTGTTTTGATATTCGAACTCAGAAAAGTTATTTACAGAAATATGTTCATGTAAAGAAATAGGCATAGGATCTATTTGCATACCCGCAACCTCGCCAGCAGGAATATGTTGTGAATCCGTGACCTGATCGACAGTTGCTTCAGCGTCCCCAGATTCCTTTGGTTTGTCCTTTTCTGTAAGCCGCGGACTTTTCTCCTTTTCATTCGCATTCGTCTGAAGATGAAATTCTTCCTCCTCGATAGGCTGCGCGCGATCCTCTGTTTCCATATCCCCGTGATCGGGGGTATCCGACATATTTTTCCTGGTCTGCTCCTGAGGGATTTCCGGTCCATTCCCACGATGAGAACTTCTAAAATGCCTCCTTCTTCTCGTCTGTGGGCAAGCCTTAGCCATATGCCCATAATCATGGCAGCAGTGACATCTAAAAGGTAAGTATTCGTAATCAAGGATTTGTTCGTAAGTATAGTCCTGAAACAAGAGATTGATTTTCTTAGCCAACCGACCACTCAGGTTTAGCATGACCAAAATACGGGCTATAGCTCTGTTTTTTGTCTTTAAGAAAGTCATGTCTGCCTCCAAAAAGCCCCCCAATCTGTTCCCAATAGTCCTGAATACCTCCTCTGTCCAGAGGAAAGATGGTAAACCCGGCGCTCGGACCCATACCGGGAAGACGTCGGTTTTCTCCTTGATGGCATCAAACAGAGGAGACCATCTTTTGAGCAACAGAGGAATGTTTCCTATATGCCAGATTCGCTGAAGAACCCAATCTGCCGATCCTTTATCTTCAAACCTAAATTGAAACCAGCCCTTTGCCAGCACAAGGGCTTCGAAATTGATAGGGCTTTCATTTCTGAAAGATTTTGCACCCCATTCATGTAAAAAATCAGAGGTAAATTTCTTACCTCGTGCTCTGCCAACCAAAGTGCATTCAGCCACAGTTATGGCTTCCACCATTGATACCTCCATTCCAAGAACCAGGTTGTCGACGACCTCCAGGGCACCAATAGGTCTTTGAGGTTTCCGTTTTACCCCCTTTATGCCGGCCCTCTCCGCCTGTTCTCTTGTCTCATCCCGAAGATCTGTAATGCCCGAAATAAAAAGAGATGGAAATCCCTGTGAATCCGTCTCCTGTGGAAGCTGGTTTGGCACCACAGCCCCCAAGACCCCCTTGTCTGTATGGGTAGTATTGACCTCCGCAGAGATTATTGTTTTTTTCGCCCCCGCAAAAGACTCCCCACAAACGATTTCAGGGGACCCCTTAGGGTTTTGACCATTACCTGGTAGAGAAGCCCTCGAGGCTGTGTGAACCCCGACTGTTTCCTTGTCCAAATTTATTCCTGCCGATAAGCTTTGCATAAAGATGTCTTCAGAAACCTTTGTGATTGTAGACTCTTCGAAAGGCTTTGGGTCCGACGGCAGACCAAGACCATTGACTCCAGTAGTAACCGCATCATTTTCTGATAACAGGTTGTTCAAAGAGCCAGAGTGCGGCGACCAGTATCCCGACCTCTTGCTAAATGTTAGAGGGATGGGTGGTTCTTGGTTTGAGACTACCTCCAAACCCGGATTGCCAAAATCCCCAAAATAGTGTTCCACATTTTGCTTAGTAATATCCTTACCCCACATTGATAATAAGTCTTCCACCTCGGGGTCCAAAGCCAGGATTTCCGCGGGGTTTACCATGGTTACTACAACCCAGGAGAGGGTCTGGCAGAGAGGTCTGAGCGGGTAAGGTCGCGACAGTTTCCGGATAAACCACGGGGAGTAAAACCAGCAGTATAAGAAAGCCCTGTGACGAAACCCTCCTAAAAACGCTCTTTAATAAAAACGACAGGTGAGTAAGACCAACCTTTTTTAATGAAACGAAACTGTCAGCCACGGAAAAAAAACGTGTTGAGTTTCCCACAGCCGAGAAGTCCTGAGCCGCGCAGTTATCCAAGGCCTGTGTGCAGAAACACCCTGATCATAGTTTGAGAATACCTAACCCTAAACCGCGACATCGCCATTTTCGCCGGAGCTCCCCTACTTCCTTATCCTCCATTCAATTAACATTTTTTATACCACTTCATATTTTTTCATTAAATTTGAGTTCCATTTTTTATACCTACCAATAAAAATCCTTTACCCCCTATATATCCCCCAATATATTATGCCATTTTTTCCTCAATATATATCCCCCATTATGAACCCATGCAGTAAGGTATTTATCCCACAGTGAAACCCTCGTGTGATAAATATAGCAAAAAATAAAAATATTCATGCATATTCTTTAAACAAATTTAACTACAAATTTTCCAAGGAGATACTTGGGATGTTACAAATAGAAAGAGCTAAAGATAGACATGATTGAGTAACCTAAGATGAGACCAATTGTAATGCTTCAATTTTTCCTTTGAGGCATCACATCTCATCCTTATCCCATTGAATCTATATCTAGTGATCAATGAGAATGTGCATAGTAGTAGTAACTTCTGACAGCACTTAGTTATAGCAAAGTTGTAGTTGAAGGATTGATTCCTAAAGCTCCTTTACTTCTTGTTCTTGTTAGCACTCAAATCTGCCTTAGGCTGAAATAAGGCAAGACTCAAGGCCACATCAAACCACGCTCAGCCTCGTAGCTAGCCCTACGAGGACAGGAGAGGGCTCTCTCCGGGTCAAACTTGGCAAAAGGCAATCGAAAAGGCTCGCGATGACCGAATTGATGACTGATTTTAGGCTAGGTATTAAGTACAAAGAGTTTAAGATTGATTTTTTATGATTTTGTTGAAATCAAGGGAAAGGCAATTTTGGGTGCGGGGATGAAGCACAGTTTTTGCAGAGGTCCACTTGGGGCAAGATAGGCAATTTTTTTGATGCCTTAAAGCAGGTGAGATGGATAGATTAGACCGGTGAGAGGCTAAGGAGAGCAAGGGGTCTCAAGGATTCTCCTTAAACTGAAGAAAACATAGAATACTAGACAAATTTAAAGGCGGAGCATAGCAATTTCATGGATTCTACCTTAACACTTGATTTTCTTAATAAGAGAAGATTCAATAGAGATAATGATGCACATAAAAAACTTACAAGTGCTAAGAGAAACACACCATCAAGACATAAAGCCACATGGATCCCAGATAGTGCTGCAAAACCCTGGTCTTTCCTTTGCCAAAAATGCTGGTAAAATATATACAATATAGTCTCCAAAACTATCCCAAGAGTCCAACCATCAAAATGACTAAGAAGATACATAATATAGGCAAGCTAACACATTTCCTTGCCTCTAGGGGTCGAGCTCATCATTTTAGGAGCTGTTTTAACCAATTCTAAACAAAGCACTAGAGTCTAGGCAGTCAAAACAACTTGCCTCTATAAGCTAGGAAACCAATTCATTCATTAAATGTTTTGCCTTTTCATGAATGAATCTTCTAGAAGAGATAAATAAGTGTCATGTCAACATAAAATTACATTAATTACATCAAGTAGGATGAAAAATCCCTCCAAAAGTCAAAACTAGTCAAATGCTGCGTTTTCTTGAGTTGTAGGTGAAAAACTAGCAATCTTCCCTGATGCGTAGCGCGCCATTCCTCTACGCGTAGCGCACCTTTGGGCCCACTTTTGGGGCACTTCCCGGCATCCAAATGAGGCACAAGTGGGCTTGTCGGAAAGGGATGGACGTATACTTTCCAACCCAAGTGGAATTTCTCAATTTGGTGCTCATTTCCCCCTCCAAAAATGCAATCTCCCAAGACTGCTTCCTGTGTGTCCAAAAAGTGGCAGAAGGTCATTTTTTGCATGTTTTTTGACCTTTTGGGGGCTCAAAACCTAATGAAATGTCTTGGCAATGGCTAAGCAGGTGTATTTTGTCATGGAAAATCCAAAAATGCTGACCTTTTGTAAAATGGACCTCCCCATTTTCAGGGTAGCGCGCAGCGCGCTACGCGTTGAGGGCAAAAACCTGTTTTTGACCAAAAAAAAAATTCAAAATTGACCAAAATTGCTCCAAATTCTCTGAATTTTGAGCTGAGGGTGTATCATTGAGTGCCATGCTCCTTCAAGGAGGCTTCAACCAAAATTTGGAGTGGATCGGGCCTTTTCCTCCATTTTAGTGCCTTGGCCAATCGTTCTTTAAGTATCTTCATTTTTGCTTTGCACACATGCATGCGGGCCCAATAATGATTTTTCATGTGTCGAAGCAAATATTTGTCTCTATTGGATTTCGCCAACAAATTTTCCATGTGAGTGTTCACCCGGATGAGCATTGATTTCCGATCGATAGGTGTCAAATCACCGGGTCTCCTACGGGCCAATTCCCGGTCTTCACGAATCTTCCGTTGCTCATAAAGTTAATGCTAATCTTCCAACTGTTTGTTGCACTGCTCTAAGTAGTTGATTACCCATTTTTCCATCTGCAACTTCTTGTGCAGCGACTCATTCTCGGCCCTTTGCTCTCGGATGATCTCCTTGAGCTCTGAGGTAGGAGAGCTAGCATCAACATCAATGATATTCGTGTCCTGACCTCTTGAAGGACCCTCATCAATCATGGGCCTCTTGCCCATGTCCTGGACCTGTACCTGTGCTGAAGAAGATGGCGAGACCCCTTCCACATGATGTGGAGATAATACTCACTGTGCCGATGAAGTCAACGAGACCCCTTCCACCCCGGGTGGAGATAGTACTCGTCGTGCAGCTGCAAATAAGGCTCTGGGGCCTTTCTGATATGTCACATATGCTAGAGCATCAACATGCTCGGTCTCATGAATGTCAAACTGTTGTGAAGGCCCTCCCTCATCATGGACAGTCTCAGGAGGTGGGTGTGGCACCGTGAAGAAGTCGCGAGAAATGAAATCCTCCTATGGAATACCCTGCTGTGCCAACTGATGCATCACTATGATCTTGATCAATGCATAATGATAAATGCTCTTGTGTTGCTGTGCTGGGCTCTTCCTTTGTACCAAGGGCACCATCCTCTCTATATTTCGGCACATGAAAAATGGAATGTTCATCATTCGTACCCGTGTGAAATGCATCAACAAACAGATATGGTACGAATATAGACGTGAAAATCTTCCCTCACAAGTGAAATAGCGAATAATGAGCCTCATCAAGGGTGCATACTCATCCCTTAGTAATCTGAAGGGAAAAACAACAGTTAGGTGTCTCATACATCCAGGTTTGATATGTGGCTCATAATGAAATCTGTCTAACTGCTGGCGCTTGTTCCACTCCTCTCCAACATTTGGTATCCCGGTTGCTTGAGCAACAATCTCGGGTGATAGTGTGAAGTCCACTCTTGCAAGGTTCGCATGACCATTGTGAAAATGTAGGACAAACAAGCGGACTAATTCTCTATGATGTTGAATTTGTGAGATCCTCTCACAATACTCAAAACATGATAGGTACCGAAAACAGGTCACTGCGATTGGACAAGCTTGCAAAGGAGCCAAAGAGGTGGGCTCCTCCCTGACATGCTGACCACCTTTACCACCCTTGTGATGCCTCCTTGGCACCTCTATCTCCGGTGTTGAATCACGGTCATCACTCTGTTCATAATCTGATTCGGTTTCTGACATGGTTTTGGAGGCAAAGTGACTGAAATGTAATGTTGACTTTGCACCCAATGAACTATTGTTTGACTTTTTCAAATGTTGTCACCAAGGGGACAAAAAGACATGGGAATTGTTAGGGAAAGGGGAACATGAGGGA
>APFE031611011.1:38318-101975 GCA_000404065.3 Pinus taeda
GGTGACTTATGGAGTAAATATAAAAAAATGTTTTATTTGTTTACCATACCTCTCGCTTATTTATGTTTTTATTAATTTACCATACCTCTTTTACAAATATGGTATTTGGCCCATAGGATTCACTTAAATAAAACCTCTTTCTTGAGCCTTCATAAATAGAACGAGGGTTATGGACTAAATATAAAAGAGGTTTTATTTATTTACCATGCGTCTAGTTTATTTATATTTTTATTTATTTACCATACCTTTTGAGTAAGTATAAAAAGACGTTTTATTTATTTACCATACCTCCACTTTACTTATATTTCTATTTGTTTACACCCTTACATGTATATAAGGTGACTTATGGAGTAAATATAAAAAATGTTTTATTTATTTACCATACCTCTCATTTATTTATATTTTTATTAATTTACCATATCTCTTTTATAAATATGGTATTTGGCCCATAGGATTCACTTAAATAAAACCTATTCTTGAAAATAGGCGAATGGATTCACTTAAATAAAACCTATTCTTGAAAATGGGCGAATGGAAGGTTGTAACTCCTAATTTCAAGGGCTAAATTTAACTTTTTTACCCTCTCCCTTAAAATAAGGTGGGCTATTTGAGGTGATTTGTAAAAATGTACTATGATACAAAATATTCGCCCACTAAAAATTTAAAACCCCTTAATTTCGCCAAAGGGCGAACATTTTCCCCTAAAATTTTCTATGATAATGACCTTTGTTTTTCAAAAACAGAGTTTTGAAAACAAGGTGAAAATTTAATTGTACAATGATGAGAATTATTGAAATGATGCTTTATGAAGGACATCCCTCTGGCCTGCTGGTCCTCTATGACCTCTCAAGACAAAAATTGACTCAACCCTAGACCTAAGACCTCGAAATTTAAAACAAGATAAATGACCCTTTGAAGATTTTATTCACTCAAACAAACCTGAACCAGCAGCGCCAAACATGAGGGGAATAAAAGACACAAACTCTTCCAGCAAAGTTATGGCATGCCTAATGGAATGCAACATGATCACACTGATGGGACACCTAATTATGAAATGCAAAGAGCTTTGATCTCTGGTGGAGGGCTACTAGACCGACTCTAACAGTTCTGTTATAGGATAATTTCTCTTTCTTATTTCCATATATCCAAATGCATTCTCCCCTCTTACCCTAATATGAATACTCTCTAAATTTTGTGATATTTTAATTCAATGGAACCCAAATTCCAATCTATACTAAGAAGGAATCAATAAATCTCTTCCAAAATCCTAGTATGTGCATGTAGAGTCATATTTTCCTCCCCGCATTAGTATGATAGCACTGCATACAATCTAATCCATAGGGAAAGTCAAAAATGGATCTGAATAGAAGCAACTCGGTGCAACATTCCCAAGAATTGACCAAATTGTAACATATTAAGAAAATCGTTCCCTGCAGACTCAAGTTCTCACACAAATTTGGAAACAAACAATTTTCAGCTCCTCTGTCATCCCTAATCTTAGTGGGACACTAGTCATGAACAATTCTACTTTTGATGTCGGCTTCCATAAGATTCATTCTCATTCCAACATTATGGGATGATGCCACCATGTCCTTTCAGCCTTATAGATCCATAATTTGTCTTGCATTGAAGCATACTAATTCAAGAATTCCATGGTGTTGTGAGTGAAAATACGAAGAAGCTTCAGAATTAGAGTCACATGGCCCAATGTGCCAACATTTCCAGATATCACTAACATAATTAACTCTTCCCCCAACCCAAATAAGTGTTTTCTTCCACTTGTCACTAAATCATGGAATGGTGAAGTGACTCACATATTCATTAAATTGAAGGGTGCCAATTTCCATTTGTGTTGCTTTGTTTGATAATTGATAAACTACAATGTTGGTTTCCAAAGAACATGGATCCCTTTGGCTTCAACCGTAGAACTAAATAGGGTTCTAATCCTTTTGAAAATTATTGTAATTTTAATATCTAAAGGGAAGATCCCAAGTGGAAATGAAAAATGATGAACATAGAGTGCCCCATGATGATCAATTTATTGATATTGAGTGGGATTGTTTGGAGTATCCCTTGAAGGAGAGAATATGCCCCTACCTCTTTATTTGTGGCTTGTTCGAAACTCTAGGAAGTGGGTAATTCAATTTATCCATTAGGGCACATTAATACCCCTTCTCCCCACACAACCACCCCTAACACAAATTGATTTTTATTTCCAATTAAAGGAAAAACATGATTTTCTCACTCAAGATACGATTTTATAACAAATTCACACACACACACACATATAATAAAATCTTATAACTATTTATCCCTTTTCTAATAAAACATTTCATAAAAATGTAAATATATTAAATACTGTATTTTTATAAGAATCCATATTTTAAAAGAAATAATAAGAAACTATAATTTTGAAGTTAAATGAAATAAAATAAAATAAGAATGTAATTACAATTTTATTATGACAACAATTTTGTAGGTTTTAACCCCATATAGAAATTACCTACATATGAATTCTAAAACACAAAAAATAAACAATGCAAGAGCATAACACATCAAACACATAGACAAAGAGATTTTCCCCTGGATCCCAAAACCAGGACTACTAGCTTGATTTTCATTATATTACTTTCAATGTTACAATACATATTTATACATGTCGAAGCATCCAATACCATGGACCGAAAACCATAGGTAGGTCTGCCCAACCTAATATAGGGTCCAAAAAGTTTCCTCGGGGCATTGCCCGAGACCCTGTAGAGGGGGGCTACTCACCCCCCTCAAACCTCCCTATGACCCCCCCCACTACATAATCAGTGCAACGAAGGGGGGGCTCCACCCCCCTATAACCCCCCGGTTCACTACGTAGGTTACTCATGGAAAGAATATAACACAACCCAACATTCTCCACTTGTTGTTTTCTTTGCACAGGGGGCCAAAGGAGAACATAGTCATTTTTCCAGCCCTGAAATGCCCATTATTTCTCTACACCAGGAGAACTTCTCAGAGCTCACAGATTTTGTCAATGCATCTGTAGTATTCTTCAAAGTGTCCACCTTTACCAGCAACACCTTTCTGTCTTCTATCATATCCCTCACAAAGTGATATTGAACATCAAGGTGCTTTGTCTTTGAATGATCAACAGGGTTCTTTGCCAAGAAAATTGCACTTTGGCTGCCACAGTCTATCCTTATAGCTCCTTGTACTAACCCCATACTTGAACACAATCTCTGCAACCAAACTGCTTCCTTACTTGCATGAGTGGCTGCCATGTATTATGCTTCTGTAGTTGATAGTGCCACTACAGATTGTTTCTTACTCATCCAACTGACTGCACCTCCAAATAGGTTAAACACATACCCACTTGTATATCTTCTCTGATCCAAATCTCCAGTGCAGTCCGCATCAACAAAGCTAGGGATATCAAAAACTCTGTCCAATCCTGGTCTTCCTTGGTAGCACAAACCATAATCATTAGTGCCACGCAAATACCTAAAAACCTGCTTCACTTCTATCCAATGCTCCTTCCTTGGTTTGGACATAAACCTGCTCAATACTCCCACTCCATGTGCAATGTCTAGTCTAGTACAGACCATTGCATACATCAGGCTATTGACTGCACTTGCATATGGAACACGGGACATATCCTCTTCCTCTTCTTGTGTCTTGGGACACTGTTCAACAGATAACTTTACACCTACAGGAATATGAACCTTCACCAGTTTACCATCCTGCATATTAAACCTCTGTAGTATTGTCTCAACATACTTCCTCTGGTTTAACTAGAGCTTCCTCTTTGCCTGAACTCTTTTAATTTCCATGCCCAAAATATAGTTTGCAGCACCAATATCTTTCATGTCGAATTTGGAGGACAATTGGATCTTCAAATCCAGGAAAATTTCTTTGTCATTTCCAACCAGCAACATATCATCCACATACAAGACCAGATAAATAACATGGTCACCAATTAATTTAAAATACACACAGTGATATGCTTTTCTTCTGGTGAAGCCAAGTGCCCGTATAAATGTATCAAATTTCTGATACCACATCCTTGGTGATTGTTTTAACCCATACAGAGACTTCTTTAACTTGTATACCAGTTCTTTCTTACCCTTCACTGCAAAGCCTTCAGGTTGCTTCTTGTAGATCTCCTCTTCTAGATCCACGTGAAGAAATGATGTCTTTACATCCATCTGTTCTACCTCAAAATCAAAAGCGGCATCAATAGATAAAAGTAATCTAATAGAAGTTACACTAGCAACAAGAAAAACAATATCACCAAAATCAATTCCCGGCACCTGGGAATAACCTTTTACAACCAATTGAGCTCTGTATTTCTCCACCTTTCCTTCTACATTTGTCTTCTTCTTGAACACCCATTTGCTTCCAATGGGTTTCCTTACATTCGGCAACTCCACTAGATCCCAAGACTCATTTTTGTGCAAAGATGCCATTTCATCAACTATGGCCTCTTTCCAGATTTTTTCATCCTCTGAATCTACTGCTTCCTTCACAGTTCTGGGATCATCATTAGTAATAGATAAAGAAAAATTTGAATAGAAAACGGATGCACTATACCTTTATGGCTGCCTTGTTTCTTGAATTGATCTTCTCACACACGGAGTTTATGCCTCTTCATCTTCGGATTCCTCCTCTGATGTAGAGTTTGATTCTTCCTCCTTTAGCTCAAACTCTATCTTATCAGGTTCCTTTGGTTGGACTTCATGTTTAATAACATCTTTCACCTCTTTGAACACCACATCTCGGTTGTACAAAACCTTCCTTGTTGCTGGGTTCCAAAACTTATAACCCTTTAAACCATCCTTATACCCAATAAAGAAGCACTTTTCAAATTTACTATCCAACTTGGTTCATTTCTCCTTTGGAACATGTACATATGCATCACATCCAAATACCCTTAGATGTGAAAGAGAGGGTTTCTTACTAGTCCATACCTCTTGTGGAGTCTTATCCTCCAATGCTGATGAAGGTGATATGTTGACCAGTTAACATGCTATCTCCACCGCCTCTGCCCAGAATTCCTGTCCTAACCCAACACCACTGAGCATGCTTCTTGTCCTTTCCATCAACGTCTTGTTCATTATTTCTGCAGGTCCATTTTGCTGAGGTGTATATGGAGTATTCTTCTGCCATGCTATACCACACTTCTTTCATAATTCTTCAAATTCCTTACTACAAAACTCTCCACCGATATCTGTCCTCAGCACCTTTATCTTCTTCTCTGTTTGGTTTTCCACTAGAGCCTTAAATTATTCAAACCTACCAAAGACTTCATATTTATTCTTAAGGAAATATATTCATGTATTCCCTGAGAAGTCAACTATAAATGATACATAGTACACAGACTTACCGAGTGATGGAATCTTCACAGGTCCAAACACATCACTGTGCACAAGCTCTAATATCTGGTTCGCCCTCTTACCTCCGGAGGGGAAACTCACTTGATTTTGCTTCCCATATACACAATTTTCACATAAATCAAAATCTAGCAAGCTATTACTCATACCTTCCACCATACCTTTACCATGAAGTATTCAAAGGCCCTACTCTCTAATATGTCCAAGCCTTTGATGCCACAACATGGTATTCTCTACAAAGACCACTAGATTTTCTCCTCCACTTTCAGGAACCACAGAACTATTGCACCCATCAACAATAGTGCTACCTTGCAGCTTGTACAGAGTTCCAGTCTAAACTCCCCACATCAATACCAGTGCTCCTCGAACCATCTTGCAAGTATCCTTCTCGAACATTGTTTTTACACCTGCATCATCCAACTTGCTTACAGAAATCATATTTCTGGCTAATGCAGGAATATGCAGAACATACAAAAGTGTTCTAACCCTTCCACCTTGCAATTTCAACTTTACTTTTCCGCAACCAACGATTCTAGCCTTCCTATAATCCCCTAAGAAGAAATCACCACCATCGTATTTATCATACTCGCAGAACCACTCTCTATGGGGAATGAAGTGAAAGGATGCACCTGAGCCAATCAACCATGCCTCATGATCTACATGTGTACTTGAAGAAGGCAAGTACACATCCCCACCTTCATCTAAGATGGTTCTCGCATCTGCATAAGAAGCATCATCAGAGCCCTTTCCTTTGTCAAGAGCTTTAGATTTACAGTCCTTTTTGTAGTGCCCTTCCTTTCCACATTTCCAGCACACCACCTTTACAGGTTTTCTTGGAGATTTAGATCTCCCTCTAGATTTAGATCTCCCACTCGATGAATTATTTTTGTTTCTCTTCTGGGACCACCCTTGTATAGACAAGGCATCACCATTCTGTCTCTCCATATTTTTCCGTCTCATCTCCTTCATCAACAAGGATGAGACTATTTCATCAAACTGCAAGGCAGTTGCATTACTACCTATTGCAATAACTAGACTATCCCACGAATTTGGTAGAGAACACAAGAAACTGATGCACTTATCTTCATGAGAAATTTTAATATCAACATATAATAATTGACATACCACATTATTAAATGCATTCAGATGATCTGTCACCGAGTCTCCATCTTTCATCCTTAGGTTATACAACTTTTTACATAGGAAAAAATTATTCACCAGAGACTTAGATTAGTACAAAGTTCCTAACTTGTCCTACAAAGCCTTCTCCATAGCTTCCCCTGATACATTCAGTAATACTGAATCTGAGACACACAATCATATTGTGCTCTTTGCCTTTTGATCCAACTTCTTCCATTGTTCATCAGACACTCCCGTTTGTTTAGTACCAGGATCTACCATGATCCACTGATATTTATCCACCAACAAATCCTCCATCTTGAGTTTTCATAACTCAAAACTCTAACCATTAAATTTATCGACCTCTATCTTTCCACTGCTCGCCATCTTCTTTCACCACCAGAATCGATCCCGTAGATCTCCCACTAAATAGGGTCTACCATAGGCCTGAGTGAAACCCCTCAGCAACAAAGGCGTCCCCTTGAAGCCAAAATAGCTCCGATACCAAATGTAGGTTTTAACCCCGTACAAAAATTACCTGCATACGAATTCTGAAACATAGAAAATAAACGATGCGAGAGCATAACACATAAAACACATGTATACACATAGAATTTCCCATGGATCCCAAAACCGGGACTACCAGCTTGATTTTTCATTATATTCCTTTCAATGTTACAATACATATTTATACATGTCGAAGCATCCAATACCATGGACTGAAAACCATCGTATCCAAAACCATGGACCAAAAACCATAGGTAGGTCTGCTCAACTTAATATAGGGTCCAATTTTTTTTTTCTCATGGCGTTGCCCGAACCCCATAGAGGGGGGCTACCCACCCCCCTCAAACCCCCCTGTGACCCCCCCATTACACAATCAACACAACGAAGGGAGGGCTCCACCCCGCCTCTAACCCCCCGGTTCACTACATAGGTTAGTCATGGAAAGAATATAACACAACCCAAAAAATTTCACAAAAGATTGTTCATATTTATTCAAAATAATTCTTGACATTTTACATAATTTTATAAAGAATGTTATGTGTCCTCTCGTTTAAACAAGAATAGCTACATAGTAGCAAGGTCCTTCCTTGAGTGGAGGTTGAAGAAAAGATGTATCATATTTATATAAATACGTCCTTTGGAGTGCCCAAAAAGAAACCAATGGGATTTCAAAGTAAAGGAAACATATTGGTATAAATATGTCCATGGGAGTGCCCAAAAAGAAAACGATGGGATTGCAAAGTGACAATTTATATGGATAGATCAGCGCGCATAAGTTAGTTACAAAGGAGTTTCCAACTCACTCAATACTCATTTATGTTTCCTAGTAACAAGTTGTCGGTTACTATCATAATTTATGTTGCTACTAGAGTAACAAATTGTTGGTACTTATGTATGTAGTTTTCTTATCCTCACCCTATGTTGGTGATGTTTCTGCACAAATCGAGATGACGAGTAACATGAGAAGTTATTAAGCACAAACACACAATGTGGGTGCATATTATTCTTGAAGTATCATTGACTTGTAACAGATTAGTATCATAATTTTAATCTCCTTTCAATGAAATTGCTTCACATGAGAGAATGAGCTCATGGATTACTACTCAATCTTTCTAATCCAATGGTTGGTTTATTTGCAGTTTAGGAAGACTAGTATATAAAATGAAGAATAGGTTAAACGTTTTCCAGTGTACAATAAGTGGTTGTGGTGTGATGTGAATGTTGTTGTGGACGAAATAGATTTCAAGTCGGTACATAGTCTGTTTTAATTTTTTTCACAAGGGACACATTATGCATTGTTTTTTTCTTTCATCCCTTTTCAGGAAAACTAAAAAGTTCGTTTGGTTTTGTTATTGTTTCTTCATATGGGAAATGTCAATTGCCTATATTTTTTAAAATATTTAAATATTTTTATGATTTAAAGTTATTATTAAACAAAATATTCAATATGTGTGATAAACGTTTTATTCATTTAAATTAATATTAAAAATACGAGTACAAAAAGTACAACATACTTTTCCAAAAATTCAGTTATTTTAATGTCTCTTGCAGCATGAAGGTAATACCTGATTGTTGTGAGTGGATATGTGTGTATATGAACACACTGGAGGATGACTACCAAATATACATGTTTTCATTTAAACATCTGAACCTGGCTACCAAAGACACATTTTAATTTCATGCAAATACAAATAATGTCATGATTTCCACACAATCTTTCCAAAATAATGGCAATCGATGCTTTGAGTGGTAAACAACAAAATGGCAATACCCAAATCCTTGTTGAGTTTTGGCCCAAAGAGAAAATCAACCATTATTGTAGAGATGGTATGTGATCATTAGAACACCCTCAACTTCATCGAGTTTTGGCTCGAAGGAAGAACCAGTCATTATTGTAGAGATACAAATATAAGATCATTTCCTTCTCACTCTACAAATATAAGATCCTTTCCTTCCCCTCACTACTCTTTGACTAAAATGAATGTATCACATACCATATTAATTAATTAATTAATAGTGTAATGAAACACATACAATATTCCAGAAACACAAATACAAAAATGCATAAAAAAAAGAAACACAAATATATGGGGTTCACACAATTTGGGCTACATCCACAGAGAAACAACCAGTCCTTCATTTTATATTATCCATAAAAATGAAGAGATACAACCAACAACAGATTCGTTGTAATTTCCTCTTCACTCTTACATAACCTTCTCTCTCTCACTCAGAATAATAATCCACAACTACAATACAATTCCATCATATAAACTGAGGGTTATCTTCTAGGGAAAAAAACTCAAAAATTAACATAACTTCTACTGTTATATCATTTTCCTAATGAAGGACCCAGATTGACTATGAAATTACAATATTTTACAAGGCAATTTTACATCTAATTTTAGCTTGAGGGGTGTTGCCCCTGAACCCTCACCCGGGGCATGCTAGCCCCCCAACCCCTCAGTCAGTGGGGATAGTCCCCCTCAGACCCTTCATCCGTGGGGGATGGCCCCCACTTGGACCCCCGTGGGGGGGACAAGCCCCCCCTGCACACCCCCGCGTGGAGGGGTGTACAGTCCTCCTTGGGTATACACCCGATTGAAACAAGACCTCTGAACATGAAGATAATCATGCTCCACACCCAAAAATATTCTACTTGGAGACTGATTATAGAAACTCCATTTGTTCTTCATTTGCTAGAAAATGCTTCCGCTTTTAGACTTGGCTATTTCTCATCTTCATCATCATATTTGAAGACCAATTGAAACTTAACAGAATCTCAATTTTGCCCTCGTTACAACTTTTGTTAACATATCTGTAAGATTCTCACTAGTGTGTATCTTTTTCAGTTTCAATTTTCCATCTTCCAACACTGACCGTATGAAATGGTACTTGAGTTGTATATGTTTAGTCTTGGAATGAAATGTTGAGTTCTTGCCAAGATGAATGGAACTCTAGATGTCGCTATATAACTTGCCCATCTCTTGCTTCTTGCCCAATTCATCCATAAACCTTTGTAACCAAATCATTTTTTTACTAGATTCCATAGTAGAAACATACGTTGATACCATTGTTGAAAGTGCAACAATGTTTTGAAAATTTTAAACCCAACTAACAATTATTCCACATACAATAAACACATACCCTACGACGATCCTCCATTTATCTCTATCACCTTCCATATCTACATCAACATATCCCTATACAGAAATGTTTGAACCAAAGCAAAATGGTTGATTTGTGGTACCTCTCAAATACTTGAGAATCCACTTCACTGACATCTAATGCTCTTTTCATCGATTTTTCATATACCTTCTTACAACTCCCACTGCATGTGCAATATCAGACCTTATGGATACTATTACATACATTAAACTTCCAACATTTTATGCATATTGAACTTTACACATATAATCCATCTCTTCCTAGGTGTTGGGACACGTCTCCTTACTTATTTTGAAATGGCTAGCCAAAGGTGTACTAACTAGTTTTGCATTCTGCATATTAAATATTTCCAACATCTTTTCTATGTACTCACTTTGACACAATGTCAATTTGTAATTTTTCCTATCTCTAGTTATTTTCATACCAAGGATTTGTTTTGAAGCGCCCAAATCCTTCATTGCAAATGAATTTTCCAATTTTCTTTTGAGAACATTTCTTTCATCATCTATGTACAATAGAAATATAATATAGCCTCCATCATTTTTATTTTTAAGATAAACACAATGGTCAGAGTGACATCTAGTATAACCTTGTTTAGACATAAACCTATTGAATTTTAGATACCACTGCCTTGGAGCTTGTTTAATACATACAAATGCTTCTTCAATTTGACACTAATTTCTCCTTCCCTTTGACCTCATACCCTTGTGGATGCTGCATATATATTTCTTCCTCCAAATCCCCATGGAGAAAGGTTGTGTTTACATCTAAGTTCTCAAGATGCAAATCTTCAGCTATGAGTAGATCTAAAATAGTTCTAATTGAAGTCATTTTAACAACAAGAGAACAAATTTCATCAAAGTCTATACCTTTCTTTTGGGTGAAACCCTCCACCACAAGTCTAGCTTTATACCTCTGTTTTCCTACATCTTCTCCCTTCAACTTGTAAACCCATTTATTCTACAATTTTCTTTTACCTGTCATTTTAACAACAAGAGAACAAATTTCATCAAAGTCTATACCTTTCTTTTGGGTGAAACCCTTCACCACAAGTCTAGCTTTATAACTCTGTTTTCCTACATCTTCTCCCTTCAACCTGTAAACCCATTTATTCTGCAATTTTGTTTTACCTATAGGAAACTTGAATAAGTCCCAAGTCTAGTTATGCATCAATAAGTCCATCTCTTCTTCCATGGCTTTCTCCCACTTCTTCCTGGTTTCTACTTGCATTACTTCTTCATATCTTTCTGGTTCACCAGAATCAATCAACAATACCTAATATATTGAAGGAGAGTATCATTCAGTGGGTCTACTTATCCTAGTATATATTTTAACCCCACCCTCAAGTGGTTGAGGTGTATGTTGTTGTGGTTGTTGTTGTTGTCGCTACTGATCATTATAATTTTCAGACACCTTTACTTTTTCTATGCTCTCATCAAGCACTGTGTATTCTTTGTTTCCCTTTCCTTGTTTCTTTGCCTACATCTAATCCTTATAAAATACCTTTTCATTGAATATTACATCTTGGCTCCTAATGATTTTGTGATTTTGATAATCATATAAGTGATAAAAAAAATAATTTACACCATATCAAATAAAAGTACATTTCTTTGATTTTGCCTCAAGCTTTGTTATTTTCTTTATTAATGTGGAAAAAATCTTCACAACTGAAAGTCTTTAAAAATGAGTAGTTTACATTTTTACCTGTCGATGCCTCCTTAGGAATACCACCATCCAAGGAAATTGAAGGCCCTCTATTTATTAAATAAAAAATAGTGTCTACAACATCTTCTGAAAATTGTAAGGGAAATATTAAATGTAATCTCATGCCCCTTGCACGCTCTATGATTGTCTTGTTCATCCTTTCTGATACACCATTTTCCTATGGCATTCTTGGAACTCTCTTCTCTTTATTAATTCCATGCTCTGAACAGTAGTTATCAAACCCTTCGCTGTACTATTCACCTCCATTGTCTGATTTGATACACTTCAACTTCTTTCCTATCTCATTCTCAACCAAAGCTTTCCATTTCTTGAAAGTATCAAATACATCATATTTATTTTGAATACAATAAATCCAGTTTTTCTTAGTTGCATCATCAATAAAAGTATCATAATAGTGAGAGCCATTGAGAGATGATACCTGAGTTCATCCCCATACATATTTATGCACAAGCTCTACTTTTTCAATCTTACTTTATTTCCCAACTTTGATAAATCCATCTCTCTTATTCTTTCCATAAACAAAATTCTCACAGAAATCCAAATCAACATACTTCAAACCTAGCAACAAATTTCTTGAATGAAGAATATGCATCCCTTTTTAACTCATGTTCTCAAACATACAATGCCATAATGTCATGTGTGCTCCTATGGAGGTTAAAGAATCAACAAAATTAGAAATACCATTGCATAAATACAACGTACCAACCTTTTCTCCTTCTACTATTACTAGGGCTCCTTTAGTGACCTACAAGGTTTTATCTATGAATGTAGTTACATAACTGTCATCACCTAATAGTCTTGTCGAAATTATAATTTTCTTCAGATCTAGAACATGCCTTACCTCCGTCAATATCTGTTGGTTTCCATTTTATTTCTTTATAAAAACCTTACTCATTCTAATGATTTTACATGGCTTATCATCACCCAGACGAACATGTCCAAAATCTTCTTGAACATAGTCATGAAAATGTTTCCTATCAGATGTGGCATGGAATGAGGCACTTGAATCTACCACTCAGACATGAATAATATTGTCTATTGAAAGAATCAAATCATCTTGCAACATAGTCATGAAAATGTTTCCTATCAGGTGTGGCATGGGATGAGGCACTTGAATATACCACTCGAGCATGAATAATATTGTCTAATGAAAGAATCAAATCATCTTGCAACACATCCCCTGTCATGTTCACTTCATTATTGTTCTCTTATTGTCCATCTCCTTATTTTCCCTTGTGATATTTGCAATCTTTCTTCAGGTGCCCTTTCTTCCCACATTTCTAGCACCTCTGGATTTGGATATGCTTTTTATTGACTTACTGTGATTTCCTAGGCTCCTTCCTCTTTCCATTTTTCTTCCCCTAGTCTCTGCAATCAAAGCATTACCTGATGTCTCATCAGAGCCTTTTTGTTGCATTTCCTCACTAAGTATGGAACCAACAACATCATCAAATTTTAAATTACTAGATCAGGAGACATATTTACTAATAGCCATAACTAATCCATTCTAAATTTCTCGTAATGAGCACATAAATAATAAAACCTTAACTTCATCATCAAAATTTATCCCTATAGAACTTAATTGACTTGTAACCATGTTAAATTCATTTAAATGATTAATGATAGATCCAACTTCTAAAATATTCATATTAAATAGACGCATTGTAAGAAATACCTTATTTTAGGCCAAGGATTTTTCATATAGTTTGGCTAGTGCTGTCATTAAACCTTTTGTTGTCATTTCCTTTGAAATGTTGAAATCCAGCGACACTGCCAAACACAATTGTATTGTTCCTAGTTCCTTTTTGTTGAGAAGATCCCATTCCCCATCCATCATATTCGTCAGGTTCTTTGATTTTCTACTAAATGGTAGGTATAGATCTTTCTGATACATATAATTTTCATGTGCATCTTCCACAGCTCATAGTTTTGGCCATTAAATTTCTCGATCCTAAACCTACCATCTTCTGCCATTACTCCCACTCGAACCAGGAACCCTTCTTTCCTCCAAGTTTATCAACCAAATAGGCCTTCGACTTTGATACCAATTGTTAGAAATTAATTAATGGATCAATGAAACACATACAAGATTGTGGAAACAAAAAAATAAAATGCATGAAACAAGAGATACACAAATAATTGAGGTTCACCCAATTTGGGCTACGTCCATAGAGAAACAACCAATCCTTCCTTTTATATTATCCAGCAAAATGAAGAGATACAATCTATAACAGACCCACTGCAATTTCCTCTTTGCTCTCACATAGCCTCCCCTATCTCCCTAGCTCAAAATAATAATCTATAGCTGTAATAGAATTACCTCATATAAACTGAAGGTTGCCTTCTATAGCAAAAAACCCTAAATTATCATAACTTCTACCATCATATCATTTGCCTAACGACCGACCCATATTGACTATGAAATTATAATATTTTACAAGGCAATTTTACATATATTTTTAGCTTCGGGGGTTCTACCCTCGAATCCTGTTGGGGGCTTGCTAGCCCATGGACCTCCCATCCAGGGGGGATGTTCCCTCCCCTAACCCCTACGGGGTAGACAAGTCCCCCCTGCAACCCCCCCGGTTGTGGAGGGGTATTGATGCAGGAGCATTCGGGCCTAGTCAACAATGTGATGGCATGATCACATGTTGTGACTAACAAAGGGTTGGAAGACAATAGTTTAGTTAATTTTATTTATTTAAATGTATGAGAGTGTTTATTTATTGTAAAATAAGAGAAAAAGGGTATAGTGGCTGATTGATCATCCCTGTGCAAACATCAGGCCAAGTAGTTAGATTTATTTTCTTTAAATAGGATATGAGGGATTTGAAAGCTTGATTTAGCATTTGTTTAGAAAAGAGTGGAGTTGAAGAGATTCTCTAGGAGAGAGTGAGAGATTTCTAGATCTGAACCAAAATTGGTTCATGAATCCACTTTTGTATAAATTGTGATCTTTTTGTATAATTCAGAGGTTGCATAGGCTGGTGAGGTTGAATAGATTAGCTGGAGTGTAGATAGAGGCTAGCATGAGAAACGGTGTCTTTTTATTATTGTAATCGAGCTAGACAGCTGAGACTCTGTAACTCATTATTGAATAAAATATTAGTGTTTGTGAAGGTGTTGTTTCTATTAAAACCCTTCCCTTGTCTCTGTATATCCACCTGCGGATCAATCTAAGTGTTTTCTCTGTTCTTATGCCTGAAGTTATAAATCGTAGCATTCAAAGAATAATTGGGGTCCTTAGTGTTAATAGAAATGTTTGAACCGCTTTAGAACCCAGTCATCGATCAAATATATCACAAAGAGTTTATACATGGAGACATGGTTGCGAAACAAAGAAACTGTGTTAAAGTGTAAATTCACCAAATACAAGTGAGATCGAGTCCAAGAGGCATAGGATTGAGTTAAGAAATGGACGGCAAAGATTAAATGACATTGTTGAAAATGGGGTATGGACGACTCATATTTAAGCACAGACCACATGTTTTATCGTTTAATACCTCACAAGTCAATGATTGCAAGAATGTTGTGATTGTTGATCGAAGGGGATCTACGGTCATCGCATGGCATAGGAGTGCAGGCGTTAATCGGCGGGAGGCAGTTTCCATACATGGTAAGTGGAATATCGAGCGACCGAAAAGTGTTAAGTGGTATTTAGGGCTGGTCACCTGATACCATTCATTAATCAACATGTAGCAGCAGAGGAGAGAGGAAAAACTGCTTTATCGGGTGGTTAACCAACGTGCAAATGGTCCACCTGATATTGATGTCAACCATTAGATCAAACAGGGTTGATTGAACGGTCAAGATCGAGCGAACTGTTTGGTCAGATCGGGTGAAGTGTAAACCATGGGATCAGAAACCAGATTGATGGTGGAGAATAATGAGGAAAGGTTTGGTATTAGCAGACTCGAGAGATTTGTATATGCGTTTTTAATGCATTTGAACTCTGATTTACATGATCGGAGCGAGGTTTTCCCTTGTATTTCCTATGTTCTTGATAAAGTGAATGGGTCCAGAATTGTAAAGGAAAATCAATTATAGTGTTGTGTCCCGATTTATTAAGGCTAAAGCAATAATGAACGCTTCCGATATAGATTGTGGGCCATAACCATAAGTTCTCGGTCCGATAGTTGCTTGTATATGGAGGGTGTTTGCCTTGGTGATCAGAACCTAGCATCAGGTATACCTTCCTCCTTGGGTATACACCCGACTAAAATAAGACCTCTGAATTAAGAAGATAATTATGCTCCACACCCAACATTATATTCCATTGGATTTGTTGGTTCATTGAGTCTGTTGGTTCATTGTTTTTGAAACTACAAATAGGGAAGAGTGAATCAGCCATTCATTTTCTTTTTTTACTTGAATAGTGACTCTAGCTTCTGCTAAAAGTATTGTGTATTTCCCACAAGTTTTCCAAGGGATTATTTTCCTCTTCAATGCATTGGATTTTGTAACAAATGCAGATATTAATTTAGTGAACACCATGTCCTTTAAAACAAGATTGGTGTTTAAGTGACTATCCAACTTACTTATTTCTAGTTAATGGTAGCTAATTTGAAATGAAACATTTTCACAGATAACATTTCAACCCAAAAATGATGGAGTTTATTATTGGCTTAAGTTTGGTCCAATTGATATCAAAGTTGTTTGAACTTCGATAACTAAGAATGGGATCACAATAAATGTTGTAGTCATCATACTACATCATTCTTTTTTAAATGTTTGTTTAAATAGCTATATGGATCTCCTCTATATTATTTTCCCTATTTAAACGATTTGTAGTATTTTATCCTCCAATATTTATGTAGCAAGAAGTTCTCCATAATAACCTGTTTTGTTATATTTGAGGATGGGTACAATTTCATAAAGTGTCTGCTGAAGAATATTTAATTGCTAATTTGACTTATATCCATTACTATTATCCACTATGGTTTCCTAATGTTTTCTGTGGTAAGATTTTCACATACACTTTAATTCAATTCTTATTTGTTGTTTTATCCTCTGAGGAGCTAAGGGTTTTCCCTCGACCAGCTAATTCCATTCTCATTTCTTTTTTATCCACAGGTTTTATCCTCTGAGGAGATCGAGATTTATTCTTGACTAGCTATTACATAAGAATTTTTTATATATCTAATGCAATTATTGGTAGGTCAAGGAAGTCATGGGATGATAAATTCTTTCTATACATGCCAAGGTTCAGGAAGGAAGACATCAAAACTCTAGGTACTCAACAAGTAATCTTTGTCTTTTTATTTTATTTTTACTATGTGAAAAATGATTCAAATAGGAAATATTGTTGCAAGCTTACTATAAGAAAGTTATTGATTGTTGAATATTATAAAAGCACTGACCAAATTAATAAATACTTCATGTGTGGGGTATCTAGACCTATTATCGGTATACCTATTCCTTATCTGGTTATTTTGGGTATTCCTATCTAGTAGGGGGTGTCTATATCGTGGGTATCCCTAATCTTTGATAAACATAGATAATTACCAAGAGCACTCGTTTAAAAAATAACCATCCAACCCCAAACCCACTAGAGCTCGCCTTTTCTAACGGATGCAAAGTGCTAGGGATACTCTTGGTAGGATAATAAACAAGATTGCACCTAATATTCCTACAAATTGAAACAACATTTATAAATGTAAGTAACAAAATTATTAGGGATTTAAGATCTTTAAATTTAGTGTTAAAAAATGGTAATGGAATTTGTCTTCTGTGAAAATAATATTTAAAATATATGAATTTATTAGAGTAAGAGACTGACCTACTTAGAGTGCAAGTAAGAGACAAAGGCTACATAGGCATAGGCCACTAGAGTAGCAGGAGTGAAATGGATAGCTATAAACATCAATGGTGCATCTACAAATGATGCCATCAACAAAAATGGCATAAGAAGGGATTTAAGTTGCATAGCACTTTGATATCTTGCAAGCATCCATTCCCTAGTTATTACTTTTAAATATCAAGAAAAAGATCTCATGAAAACCAAAATTTAGACATCACGAAAGTATGGTTAGTCTCTAGAAGCATTAAAAAAATATAACATTTAGAAGTTAATGGAACATACGATATGATACATGTAATGCTAGAAATTTAATTTCTATGAATTAATGTTAACATTAATGTAGCATTAATCCACATGAATATTTATATGGATACCTCCCTTATTAGTCTAGGTTTTAAAATGAAGAATACCATTTAAATTTGCTTCAACCTCGATATGAGGCCAAATACGATGATGATTTCACTAATTTGTCAAAAGGAAAAATAACTTCATTAATATAAAAGAAAATTTGGTTAAAAGGGAAAAGGGATTCATTGGTTTCTGCATCAAGCTAATCTGCTCAGAAAACTGATTATTATTTCGTAAGGCATTTCCATTTGAGAACAACTTCCCTAGTTTCCACTTTGCACCACTCTTCACCTTCTGATCCTTTGTTAGATGATTTAACAATGGTGTGTCATCTGATTGAAACATTAAACTTAAAAAAATAAAAAATAAAAAAATAAACAAA
Organism: Pinus taeda; assembly: GCA_000404065.3. Taxonomy (NCBI): domain Eukaryota; kingdom Viridiplantae; phylum Streptophyta; class Pinopsida; order Pinales; family Pinaceae; genus Pinus; species Pinus taeda. The sequence goes on from APFE031611011.1 coordinate 56,749, forward strand.
AAATATAATAAATAAAATAAAATTACATAACCAAAAACGGCAAACCACCGTAGGAAGAATTGTGGTTCTGGTGGCTTATTCTTATTTTGTATCTTCTCGTGCTTTGTGGCTTTTATGCTTCTTGCAATCTATGTTCTACATCAGTTGTCACATTAGGTTTAATTATACCAATTTAACATGGGATTTTACAGTACACTGTCACATTACATTTATAGGGACACAATCTATAGAATGTATTTTATGTTGATTCTTAGGATTATAACATTTTTTATATGATTTTTTGTAATCCTCATGTTTTTAACATCTTGATTTGTCTTCTCATCACAGTATGAACGTCAGCAGATGGGAGCTAATGATACCACTTGAATTTTTTGTTGCAACTAGGTATGTTTAGGATAATCCTAGCCGATAACTTGTTTTGTTCTCTTCTTTCTTAATTTGTAACGTGTAAATTCAATGTGAGGGTTGCCAATGACCTTGGAACTAGAAATGGAAAAGAAGCTAATTTTGCAGTGATGGTTTTCGGGACAACCTCAACTACTGTAGGTGTTGTCTTTATGCTTTCGACATTCATCTCCTCAGCAATGGATAGGGTGATATTGTCGATGGGATTCAAATAATCTACAGAAGGGGAAGAAGGGAGTGTGCAGTCTAATGGAGGATCCTTTATCTCTAACTCCCCCTCTAATATTTATGTAGCAAGAAGTTCTCCATAATAACCCATTCTGTTATATTTGATGTTGGGTACAATTGCATAAAGTGTCTACTGAAGAATATTTAATTGCTAATTTTATTTATATCCATTACTATTATCCACTACGGTTCTCCTAATGTTTTCTATGGTACGATTTTCACATACACTTTAATTCAATTATTATTTGTTGTTTTGTCCTCTGAGGAGCTCGGGATTTATTCTCGACCAGCGATTACATAAAATTTTTCTATATATCCAATGCAATTATTGGTAGGTCAAGGAAGTCGTGGGATGAGAAATCCTTTCTATACATGATAGGGTTCGGGAAGGAAGAAATCAAAGCTCTAGGTACTCAATAAGTAATATTTGTCTTTGTTTTTATTTTTATTATGTGAAAAATGCTTCAAATAGGAAATATTGTTGCAAGCTTACTATAAGAAAGTTATTGATTGTTGAATGTTATAAAAGCACTGACTAAATTAATAAATACTTCATGTGTGGGGTATCTACACCTATTATTGGTATACCTATTCCTTATCTAGTTATTTTGGGTATCCCTATCTAGTAGGGGGTGTCTATATCCCAGGTATCCATATTCTTTGATAAACACAGTTAATTACCAAGAGCACGTGTTTAAAAAAGAACCGCCCAACCCCAAACCCACCAGAGCTCGCCTTTTCTGATAGATGTGAAGCGCTAGGGATACTCTTGGTAGGATAATAAACAAGGTTGCGCCTAATGTTCCTACGAATGGAGACAACATTTATTAATGTAAGTAACAAAATTATTAAGGATTTGAGATCTTTAAATTTAGTGTTAAAAAAATGGTAATGGAATTTTTCCTCTGTGAAAATAATATTTAAAATACATGAATTTATCAAAGTAAGAGACTCACCTACTCATAGTGCAAGTAAGAGATAGAGGCTACATAGGTAGAGACCACTAGAGTAGTAGGAGTGAACTAGATAGCTATAAACATCAATGGTGAATCTAGAAATGATGTCATCAATAAAAATGGCATAAGCAAGCATTTAAGTTGCATAACACTTTGCAAGCTTGCAAGCGTCCATTCCCTAATTATTACTATTAAATATCAAGAAAAGGATCTCATGCAAACCAAAATTTAGACATCACAAATGTATGGTCAGTCTCTAGAAACATAAAAAAATATAACATTTAGAAGTTAATGGAACATAGGATATGATACATGTAACACTAGAAGTTTAATTTCTATGATTTAATGTTAACATTAATGTAGCATTAATCGACATGAAGATTTATATGGATACCTCCCTTATTAGTCTAGGTTTTGAAATGGAGAATACCATTTAAATTTGCTTCAACCACGACATGACGCCAAATACGATGATGATTTCACTAAATGGTCAAAAGGAAATATTACTTCATTAATATAAAAGGAACTTTCATTAAAAGGGAAAAGGGATTCATTGGTTTCTGCATTGAACTAGTATGCCCAGAAAACTGATCATTACATCGTAAGGCATTTCCATTTGAGAATAACTTCCCTAGTTGCCACTTTGCACCACTCTTCACCCTCTGATCCATTGTTAGATGATTTAACAATGGCATGTCATCCGATTAAAATATTAAACTTAAAAAAGAAAAAGAAAAAAAAGTTACATAACCAAAAACTGCAAACCACAGTAGAAAGAATTGTGGCTCTAGTGGCTTATCCTTATTTTGTATCTTCTGGTGCTTTGTGGATTTTATGCTTCTTGCAATCTATGTTCTACTTCATATGTCATATTAAGTTTAATTATACCAATTTAACATGGGATTTTATAGTACACTATCAAATTGTATTTACAAGGACACAATTTATAGAATGTAATTTATGTTGTTTCTTAGGATTATAACATTTTTTATATGAGTCTTTGTTATCCTCATGTTTTAAACATCTTGAGTTGTCTTCTCATCACAGTATGAATGTCAGCAGATGGGAGCTAATGATACCACTATGATTTTTTGTTGCAACTAGGTATGTTTAGGATAGTGTATCAAATCCTAGCTGATAGCCTGTTTTGTTCTCTTCTTTCTTAATTTGTAATGTGTAAATGTAGTGTGAAGGTTGCTAATGAGCTTGGAATTAGAAATGGAAAAGTAGCTAAATTTGTAGTGATGGTTTCTGTGACAACCTCAACTACTGTAGGTGTTGTCTTTATGCTTCCGGCATTCATCTCCTTAGCAATGGATAAGGTGATATTGAAGGTGGGATTCAAATAATCTGCAGAAGGGGAAAAAGGGAGTGTGTAGTCTAATGGAGGATCCTTTATCTTTAATTCCCCCTCTAATATTCACACCATTATTCCCATTGAAGTTCTTAGCACTAAATTCTTTGGTATACACCATAACGTTAAATTTATAAGCCTATACGCCTCCTCTATACTTTCTGGTCGTTTTATTTCCAGTTCATGGCGATGAGTTCTTCCATTTTTCCTTGCATCTATTTTCTAAAAGAAATAGAGGGGAAATACAATTTTTCCAAATCGTGGGAGTTATCCACATTCTTGCGCTCGCTGATGATTTCCAAAAGAACCATTTCATAATTGAACATGTCGGTCATGGATGTGATTCCCTATTCAAAAATCCACTCTAGCACCATGTTTCCAACTGTTCCTCTCACATGCATCACCACATGACTTTCCTAATTTCTATCCAGACACCTCGCCATATCGAAATTAGACACTTTCACCTTTAAATTATTTTCTAGAAAAGTGTTTTAAGGTTTGATGTCGAGATGAAGAATACAAACCCTCAATTCCTCGTACAGATATGCAAAACCCCCGACGGCATCAAGAGAAATTGAATATCCAATCTTCCATTCAAGACACTCCTTTGAGCCGAACAACCATATATCAAGAGACCCATTTGCGATGAATTCGTAGACCAGAATATGATGAGTGCCTTCTACACAAATCCCATGGAATCTTACAAGGTTGAAATGATTGATGGATGATATGGTTGCGATTTATGCACAAAACTATACCTATCCTTGATTTGACCTGTTCAACAGAAATTTCACAGCCACCAGTGTACCATCCTTCAAAATTCCTTCATATGCTATGTCGAATCCTCCTTTTCCAATCTCTTTTTTGAATCTGCTTGTGGCGACCTCGATGTCTTGGTAAGTGAATATTGCAGGAAGACCAATCAGATTCTTTAGATATTCTTCGTCGAGTTCACTGGCTCCCTCAATCCTTGTAGAATCAAAATGTTTTTATTGTATCCAATTCCATTTGTGGACCACTTTCACAACCAAAAAAGAGGCAAATAATCTGCCATGGATTATTTGAAAGGAATTCACTTTGGATTTTACGAGAAGTTTAGTCATTAAAGATGTCATTTGTAAATTGGATGTTTTGTTGGCATTAGTGTTCAACCCATACTTTCAGGTAAAGCAGTTAATTCTTTTGGAGTACAAATATTTCCCAAAAAGATTTGGCTTAACCAAGATCATGATCACCATTCAGGTAAAGCAGTTTATTCTTTTGGAGTACAGTTTCCCAAAAATCTTTGGCTTAACCATGATCACAATCACTGTTAATGATTAAATGCAGTGTCATGAGAACCTGATACAATTTAATTAGATTAATTATATTATTTCTAATAATTATGATAATATAATGCTAATTCTTTTGGAATTTAGTTGAAGTCATTACAATAATAAAATTTTACATTTCATTTGGAAAGTTGTTTTTTATTTTTTAATTATTATTATTAGTTTAATAAAAATAAATTTATGTTTTGAGTGGTGTGGTTTAAGGCAAGTGTAATACATTTTGAAAATTAAATTCCATATGAGAAGGCAAGATCATATAAGCCCAGGGAAAATATATGAAGAACTCAATACATTGGTAAAGAATTTGGAAAATAGTCTTATACTTTTATGAGAAGCCTAGGTGAGATATACGAAGAATTCAGTATAATCATTTTTAGGTAGAGGAATAAGTGACTATATTGTTGGTTCTCGTCACTATTTTTTAAAGTTTTTTATATTAGTTTTTTACGCTTTTAATTTGTTTATCACAGGACTCAATATGATGAAGATAGTATGCGAGATGTAGATATTTAGATAATTCATATTTAAAATTATGTGAATATATAACACCTATTTGACCATACAACTGCTTTCACCTTCAAAGAAGTTTAACATTGGTTAGATTACTCACTCACAAAAACCCTTATCAAATTAACCACTAAAGAAAACCTATAGGATGGTATGGCCATGATCTAATACAATGTCCCCATATATGAGATCAATACATATTTGCAATTTTTTCTTACAGTGATATTTAAATGTGCAGTTCATGTTTGCAATGATTTCACGTGTATCCATTGGCTCTAGATGGAAAGCTTATGCTATATGGATCAACATAGGGTGTTATTACATCATTGGAGTATTATTATGCATGTTGCTTGGTTGGGAATTTATCTTAAGTTTCCCAGTGAGTCCATATAACTCTACTTGTGCCTTCGATGAATTTGGATGATGTCCCATCTGTATGTGAAGTAAATGAAAAACCAGAGCCTCTACTTAGCATATGATAGATGATACAACAAATTTATTTTGCAGGGAATATGGATAGGAATGATTTGTGGAACAACAATTCACACTCTCATAGTCTCTTATATTACATATCATTGTGATTGGGAGGGAGAGGTAGAGACAAACTATGAAATAGGAAAGTGCAAATTCTTGTGTTGTGTACATGAATATTGATAGGATCATGCACTAATTAATTTGTAGGCCACTAAAGCTTGACATAGCCTCAACACATGGTCTTCTGGTGATCCCAATCAAATTATATCATAGGAGGTAGCCATATGCATTTTAATCTAATGGTGTATATATTTAGTACTATTAAAAAGACTTAAATTTATGTGATGTACCTTATTTTATGTATTTCCTTGGTAGCCAAGCATAGCGGGAGACAATGGTTTATGTCGCTAGATGAAGCTTATAGGTTTATATTATGCATATTTCTTATTAAATGGATAATTTATTGCTATCCTACCAAATATTATGCATGGGAAGACATTTTAATTGGTGATCCCATGTTATAAAGTATTATGTAAATCATGAGAGTAAAGGTTGAAATATCAATCTATCCAGCACATTAGAGTTGGCTTTTCAATGCTTGCTTTCCCAAAGAGTCAACTATGGTGAGTTGTAAGCTCATATAGGGGTTTGTATATACTAGTTGTCATGGTTATCCTTAACGGACATTGGGCCTTCTCCATTGATATACAATGGAGTTATTTTATGTACCTTATCTTAACATTATTTTTAGTAATATACTCTTACTTGGATCTGACAATTCCTAGCCTGTTAAATTATTTTTTAGAGTTTAGTAATTTTTTTATGATTTGAATGGGATTGGGATGAACAAAACAGGCTATTATGTACATGTTGATAGCGGTGTGGCTACATTCACTCCCCCCCTGAGAGACCTTGAAGGTTATCATTTGATCTCCATGTTTAAACTGCAAGTTTTTCACTCCAAACTATAGAAGAAATATCCAAACAATCAGTAGAAAATCTTGATTTAAATCTTGAAAAAGAGCGAACCCTAATATGATCGGTGTTTGCTTGGGTGGAAGCCCTTTTATCCTATCTGGTTATTGTAAATTCCCTAATTGGTGTAAAGTTTCAGGATGAAATTTTGTGTGGCTGCAAGATGTCGGCTAGGTTATACTGCCACGCTGACCCTTGGATTTTCTTCTTATTCTTTGCTTTAGAACTCAACTGGAATTCCAAAATCTTCTACAACATGAGCGGCAATTGATCTTGGAGTGTCATTTGATCTTTCACAATGCCATTATTGACAATGGTGGTGCAAGTAAGATATAGGACTGAACCCAATTTTCTTTTCAAGTGACGAAATCACCTTTGGAGTAGCTCTCAGGGTACATAATCTTTTCTGTGATTGGACCAAGGACTTTTTAGAACCAAACCTCTACACACGTAGCCCTTTAGGCTACATCCTTGGGACTCACCCCAATTTCCTAACATCCACTAAGAATATTTCTTTGGTTTGCCTGACATAAAACTGCAATTACCCAAGCATGAAGACTGCGTTTAACGTCATGCTCCCCATAAGATTTCTTTTGTTATGATCTTCAAGAAACTTATGGTTTGTGAAACTTAGATCTCTAGTATTATAGGGTCCAATATATTTGGATTTGAAGAGTGGTTTATTCATTTTGTTTATTTCATGTGATATTATTTCTTCACTTAGCTTCAATGCATTCAAATCTAAATTTGCTTGGGGTATTTCATCTGTATGTTGTAGATCTGATACACTTGTATTGGAGCCGGCCTTTTAAAAATCCAACCATTTTTAGTGGCACTACACTTCCATTTATGGCACCCACTCCTTGCCAGGTAGGACAAATTCGACTCTATATGAAAATCAGAGGTTAAGCATTAGATATTTATTGGGTCGTGGTTGAAGTGCATATTACCAGTTTAGTTTTTATGACAAGATATGTTAATCATTTTAGGCTGGAGTAAATGTATGCCTAGTGTGCCATTTGCTTATTGTGGACACCCTTAACTTTTTTACATTCATTTTCTGCAATTTTCACATCAACACCAATAGGATAACAATCTGATCTAGTCTGCATCCTTGCACTTTGCAAAATTGACATGTGGTGACTCTTATTGATAATCTCTTCAACGTTCTATTTGTTAAAATGAACTTCACATAATTTTTTTTGAGTATGTCTAGCATATGAGTTTGCTGATTTATGGAGGCTCTTCGTTTATTTGCTAGCTAATGTTTTTGGATATTATGGTACTACATCTTTTTTGGCAGCCTTTTTCATTAAAATTGATTTTGGGCCACTATTAGGAAATATTAATTCTTAAAATTTTAAGGCTTTAAGAATATTTGGAGAATGTCTTTATATCCTTTTGGTATTTTGATGGTTGGTGCTTATGAAATGCTTCCTTATTGGTTAGTCATGCAAAATTAGGTGAATTGGTATTATTTGAGTGGTGATTGGAAGCTATTGTTTTTGTCATTATTAGCCTTGTTTCGTAGTAATTTGTGCTTTTGTGGCTAGTGGAAATAAATTTGCCAACTTGGTATTTTCAAGATGGGTAAAAGTTTCCAAGAGCTTTGCTAGAACAAGGCTATAGATGAACTTTGTAAACAGGTCATTCAGTTGTAGTCAATGATAGCTCTTTTGTGAAAAAAGAATGTGACACTTAAAATTAGGTTGTAAACTTCAATAACTGAGAAAATCAAGAAGTTCAAACATATGGAATCAACCATGGGAACATATTTTTAGATGCTTGTGGTGATTGGAATCTATTTTTGTTGTCATTATTAGCCTTATTTCGTAGTAATTTGTGATTTTTTGGCTAGCGAAAATAAATTTTCCAAATTTGTCTTTTCAAGATAGGTAAAAGGTTGCAAGAGCTTCATGAGAATAAGGCAGCAGATGAAATTCGTAAAGAGGTCATTAAGTTGTAGTCTGTGGTAGATCTTTTGCAAATAGAGAATGTGACACTTAAAAGTAGGTTGAAAACTTCAATAGCTGAGAAAATTAAGAAGGTCGAACATCTGGAATCAACCATGGGCACATATTTTTAGGTGCTAGTGGATGAATTTTAGGGGAAAATTGACCTCCTTGACAACTTGGAGGAATTTGAGTCATTCTTTGACTCAAAAACTAAAACTTTGAAGAAGTAGTTAGAAGCGAAAAAGAATTAGTGGGCTATAGAGATTAGTTTTTTAAAAGAATCAATGTTGGAACAATATCAATTTTTGAAAGAGGATTATGATGCTTTCTCACAAAAGTTGATTGAGAAGGAAGAGTATTCAAAAGTTGCAATAGTATAAGCAGCACCTTGAAATGGAACTTAGTCGCCTTAAGAATGCTTAGTGGAGAGAATTGATGTTGATATGCCAAGCTCACATTCTTCCACACTTCATGATGTTGATTGTTAGGAGCATGATGTTGATGATCATGAATCATCACATGCTTTGGTTGCACCTAGTTTTGAAAAACATACTACTAGTATTCAGTCTCGGTTGGTGAGAAAAATGAGATATACTGGAGGAGGAATTGGGAAGAATGGACAGTGAATTGTTGTTCCTATTTTAACCCTCTAGTGTAGAAATCAAGAGCTGGTCTTGGATATGATATTGTTGCTTCCTCATCACCTTTATTCAGATTTTTTTAGACTAGATAGGTTTCATTTGTAGTCGGAGGGATTCAGACTAACATATTGAAAGAAAATGCTCTTGCTGATTGTGATAAATAGATGGGCGACATGGTTGTTGATTTAATTCCAAATGACAATGTTGTTGCACTCAACTTTGAGTTTGTAGAAACAAAGAGTAATCCATGTTCACATCCTCTTGATAAGAAATTACCAAAGTATCATCATTCTTCGTCACATAACAGTCCTTGATTGAGCTTATTACAGAAGAGACGTGAGAGATTGAATTGTGGACTAGTGCCAACCATCAAGATTGTTTCTGGGTGGATCGATGGATGGTGATGGAATCATATGAACCAATGTTTGAAAAATTCATAACATTGTGTTGCATTAGTTGTGCCGTCATACAGAGTTACAACTAGATAAGCACCAAGAAAATGGAGCTCTTCTTACTGTACTATTATTGGCCTTTCGATTTTCTACTGCTTCTATATAGGGAGATAATTAATTCTAAACTTAATTCGATTATAGGTTTAGTAGGTAAGACATTCCTGACATTTCAAATGTTGTGCACCTTTTGGATCCCCATGTTTACAACCAAATCGAAATTATCAAATTCAAAGTTGAATATTATTCCTTTATGTGATTTGTGATGATTTTCTTAGCTGATGCAATAGTAACAACACAACTAATTAGTTTGAAGGGCACTTTATTATGACATGCAAGAGCACATTAGCCAATTAGCCGAAGGATATTGAACTATCAACTGAATCTTGATTTTTGAAATCGTTTAATCTTGATTTGTGCAACTGTTTAATCCTGATTTGTGCAACCGTTCAACACACAGAACAAGAATGCACACTACCCCTTTGATATGTTACAAATTCTTCATATCCCTACCTGGACTCCTCCACACTTTTCTTTGCGACACGCATCTTCTTCAGCCACTATAGGTTCACTTCCTTATGATATGGTTATTCAAATACTCTGCCTCAATCATATTATTAGATTTTCTATTATTTTAGTAAACTAGATAGTACTCACAGTCAGTCATTCCAATTTGCAAAGAAATAAAATATTTCAAGGTATATTGAGTTCAAGTGGAAACAATGGAGGGAAGTACAAAAAAGGTTGTCATGCTATTGAAAACTTTTTTTTCCAGACATAACGGCTTCAAATTCAATTCAATTCATGGATATTAAAGCAAGATGAGTGATAATTGCAGGACTAATTGTGAGATCTGATGGTTTAGAATGGATGTTAGATTTAAAAATAGATGAATAATGATAGTGATTTTTCTCCATGCTCACGTGTAAAAAAATCTACCCTCTTAAACATGTAATAAAAACTTACTAGTAGATATAGTTACATATTGTATCTTCAATGATTTTTTATATGTCATGATTCTTCTCGAATTTATGCCTTATGGCATTTCCATTGCAACGTCTTGTGCACTTGCTAGTTGTAGTCCCTACAACCTTGAAGGGTAAGGACTGAAAATAAGTTGGATTTTCTTATAATATTGATAAATAATACTATTAAACAAAGTTATATGTAAAGATAAATAGTATTAAATTTATATATTAAAAGAATTATTATTATAATAATTACAAATTAATATTAATAATGTAAAACATTAAATGTAGAGTTTTATTTATTAAATTAAAAATATATAATATGTACATTTAACATGATACTATTTATCGCCCCGAGGGTTAGCTCAGTTGGTCAAAATCAGTGCCTCACCATCGGGAGGTCACAAGGTCCATTCTCCTCGAAGCCCTTAGGGTTAGGCCTAGCTAGTGGGCCGTGGAGTTAGATTCCCTTCAGGGTCGATTAGTCCAGATTTTTCCGTGGACGTAGCGCCACCTGTTGGCTAGGGTGTTCGCAAACCACAGCCTTAAAAAAAAAAGAATAAAAAGAAAAAAAAACAAAAAACATTATACTATTTATAAAAAAAATATAATTTACTAACATTATATTGATAATAAAATGAAAATTGCTTCTCCTTGGCTAAGAGTTCATCTTTCTCGGATGTAAGGAAACATGTTAATGACTCACGACCCAAAGGCATGTGAGATGGCTTTCTTTGAATAATAGTGATGAATAGCCTACATTTGTGAATAACAACTAGTGATGGTTGTCCCACTACTAATTTGATAACTGAGTTATTATAGATTTTTCAACTATATAAAAAATAAAATAAAAACAAGAAAAAACTATTAGCCACAAACAAAATTATATATCTTTAATAAAATTAAAATCAATTTCTCAATTTGAATAAGTTTGCAACTATATCATTAGTACTGGTTTCTGTCTATAAATGTTATATATGTTGTTTATTGACTTTTTTAATTTTTAAGTATTTCTTAATTTTTTAGATTATTCTTTCGGATTAATCATAATATCAGTTTTTTTGGTTGACGTTTCTAGCCAACCATTGTGGTTCATCTTTGTCGTGAGGATAAACCATAGTTGTTGGTTTGAAACGTCAACCCAGAAATTGATAATATGATTAAACCCGAAAAACAATCTCAAAAACTAAATATATCACAAAAACTTGAAATCTGAAATTTCCTTAATTTTTAAAACATTTATTTTAAAATTATAACGTTTTCTAAATCTTAAACTTTGACTTTTTAAATTAGATTTTAAATTATAATATATAATTTTAAATAAAAACCTAATTAATTATTGTTTTTGTTATATTATGATTACTAAATTTCTTAATAAAATAACTATATATTTTTTTAATGGTTAAAATAATTAAATGTGAAAATTTATTTTCTACTTAATTATTAATTAATTGTACCATCAAATAATACAAAATTTAATAGGGTTAAGGCTTTCTAGCATATAAAAATGTTTGAACATGTAATTTTTAAATACTTATCCTTTAAAGTTCATATTTTAGTCGGTTTTAAATATAGATATATATATATATTTATATATATTATATATAATTATATATATATATATATATATATATATATATATTATTTAATTACCTATAAGTTTGTGATTGTGTCATTAGTATGAATTTTATTTCTATAAAGTTTGTGACTATGTCATTAGTTTGAATTTATGTCTGAAGTAGGAGGTTGATGAAAATGAGGTGGTAGTGGGTAATTCGACTACTGGTTAGCTTTAGAGCCAATCAACTACGCACAAATAGGTTCTGTATGTGGATTTCCCCCCTGAGGGTCCCGCTTATCTGACCAATCATTGTCGATCCCTTGTTGACTTCTCCCTTTATCAAACGCTTCAATCTGCACCATTGATCTCACTTCTCCAGATCCAATGGATATCGCATCATCCGCTCACCAACTAACCCGAGATCCACTTCCCACTTATCAAATACTACCATGTACTTAATTCACAATTTAATAAAGACACTCAAGGAAAGTTTAATGCTTAAGCTCAATATTAACCATTAATATTAATCCACTTGATATTCAATAAAATGTATGAACAGATAAAAATACCTGATTAGCATGGAAAATGTTAAGGGTGAATTTTACCCCTTAAGCGAAATTAAGGGGTTTTAAATTTTTAGTGGGCGAATATTTTGTATCATAGTACGTTTTTACAAATCGCCTCAAACAGCCCACCTTATTTTAAGGGAGAGGGTAAAAAAGGTAAATTTATCCCTTGAAATTAGGAGTTACAACCTTCCATTCACCGTAATTTTCAAGAATAGGTTTTATTTAAGTGGATCCTATGGGCAAAATACCATATTTATAAAAGAGGTATGGTAAATTAATAAAAATATAAATAAATTAGAGGTATGGTAAATAAATAAATAAAAATATATTTACTCCATAAGTCACCTTATAGACATGCAAGGGTGTAAACAAATAAAAATATAAATAAAGTGGATGTATGGTAAATAAATAAAACCTCTAGACATATGGTAAATAAATAAAATCTCTCTTTATATTTAGTCCATAACCCTCTTTCTATTTATGAAGGCTCAAAAAAAAGTTTTATTTAAGTGAATCCTATGGGCCAAATACTATATTTGTAAAAGAGGTATGGTAAATTAATAAAAATATAAATAAACGAGAGGTATGGTAAACAAATAAAACATTTTTTTATATTTACTCCATAAGTCACCTTGAACCCTTCAAAAAATGTGTTATATTAGGTGAAACCTATGGGAAAAATACTATGGGCCAAATACCATGGGCTAGATTATTATTAATACCATGCAAAAAAACATTATTAACCCTAATATTAGTATTAATAAAAATAAAAATGGAACATGGTATTGTAGCCTATTTAAATGGGGGAATTAAACCAGCATAGATCCATCTTTTCTCTGGATCTACTAAGCCCCGAGAGGGATCAAATATTGTGATATGCAAACTAGCATAGTGTGAAAAACTATTTGATCCCTCTCACTTGGTGGATCAACAGTAAAAATGCATGTTGTAATTTAATGTTTGTTAAACATTTTAACTTGGTTAAAATAAAAAATAAAATAAAAATCAATTATTAATTTTTATTAATTTTATAAATTACTAATAGTAATTTTTAAGCTCCAGGTTATGATAACCCATGGTATTGACCCATGGTAATACCATGGTATTCATGTGAACATAGACTATTTAAAGGGGAAATTCTATCATCTTAGATCTATCTTAATTCTGGGTCTAGCAAGTGCTCAGAGGGATAAATAGATTTCATCCCCCTAAGAGTGGTAGATGTGAAGTTAAGATGAATATAGGTTGGTTTTTATGATAATGAAGATATTAAATAGACTTAGGAAATCATATTGTAAAAACATCTTAAGGTGAATGGTTAAAGCTACATTTAGTCACTTCACAAAATCTAGTAAAAATGCCAATATCTCCATTAATATTGGTTTTTAAGTTTCCCTGATTTAGAAAAAAAATTCAAAACAATGAAACCTTATCACTCTTTCTGCATCACCCTCGCAGAAGATTTCTCACCATTTTTCAAACATTCTCAATATTATATCTCCATGAAAAAGTTTAGGTACTGATATTGGATTAGTTTTCTGAAAAATAAGATGGTTTGTACAACCTTGCTATTCTTAGTTTGTCCTAATGATTTGTAGGGGTTGGAGTCACTGCACCATATTTTCCTAAAAGGTGGAGATTGTTCACCAAAAAGGAAATTAATCTATATGTTACAACGCTATTAAAAAATGCGACATCTATGAGGGTAGTGAATTATGCTAATAAGAAATTTAGATTGGGAGAGATGTAATTACATTTTATTATTTAATTGAAGATTTCCAATTAAAATAATAATAAATCTACATTTATATATTCATATATTGATTGGAAGGATTCTCACAATGGTCACTTCTTTCAATTAGATCCCCTTCTATCCTTTGGGATACCTAATACTTTCTTATATAATATAATTGGGGCTTGCTACTTGTTGGCATGTTGGGGTAAACAAACTTGATGTGTTTTTTTTAATCTGAATATATTGATTGGAAGGATTCTCACAATGGTCACTTCTTTCAATTAGATCCCCTTCTAGCCTTTGGGATACCTAATACTTATATAATATAATTGGGGCTTGCTACTTGTTGGCATGTTGGGGTAAACAAACTTGATGTGTTTTTTTTAATCTCGCAGTTGGAGTCTATGGAATAAGAAAGAAATTTGATAACTTGAAAAAAGTGGTAGCTTGACAAAAGTTGTAGAGAAAAGATTAATCTCTCGTACCTTTGATAGAACTGGTTGTCAATATCAACACCTACACGAACTTTGTTGTGGAATATTATCAAAACTAATAGAAGGATATGAAAGAGTGTATTGTAAGAACCTTGACAAACATGACCACTGAAATTTGGAACATTATTTGTAGGAAGAGAAATTATGTTTCTTTTTTCCAAACATGTATGTTAGTATATTACAATTTAATGAATATGTTTTCTTATTATCATATATGGTTTCATACCTTAACAAAACATTCGCCAAGACTTCAAAACATTTTATTATTAAGTAAAAGATTTGCCAAGATCTTACAAGATTTTATAATTCAGTGAAATATTCTCCATCACTGTAAAACCGCCTCCCATTTTTCCAATGTATCATGGGGATTAGCCCATTTATTATACATATAAATTTAAGGTGGTTCTTAAAATTTTCCCTACCGATTAGGGTCTAGAACAACGATACATAGTCATAATAGAATTTCTACACTAGAAGACTGGGTTACACCACACTTCAATCAATTATTCAAAAAAATGGAAATTACAGAGTCTTGGCCCTCTCGGTTTGATTACAACAGTTTTTCTGACCTCTGTTTCAATCTCAAACCCTATCTCTCACTCAAACTCTCGCTTACTATATTCTTGATCATCTAATATCTCTGTCATTACATTTTTCCTCTTTTATGGATCAAATCCTATACTAACTGCATTGATAACTCAATCTCTATGTTTATGAACTCAACCATTAAATCCCTATTCTCAAGATCTGATACACACCTATACTAACAACTTATCTCCTATTCTAAAAATAATACAATATTCTAATTATTACAATAATTGGAGTAAAGATAATTTGCGAGAGATCCAGCCCTCTCTGCTAAGAATTGATTTTGACCACTTAGGTCAATGAAATTTATCTCTTGTTAGCCACAACATGTGAACATACAATCACATTGCGAGCTAAGTCTAGATGCTCCTGCATCAATGTCTATAAATGTTATAGATGTTGTTTGTTGGTTTTTTGTAAATTTTAAGTATTTCTTAATATATTTTAAACAATTATTTAAAATTATGCTACTCACTAAATTTTAAATTTAATTTTTTTAAATAATTTTTAATATATTATATAATTATAAATAAATAAATACTTTACCATTACTGTAATCATTGTTTTTTGTTATATTTATTGAATATATTGTTAATAAAATATTTATATTTATATTAATAATTATTTATTAATTTTAAAAACAACTGAATTTGAAAATTTATTTTCTTTCTCAATTATTATTAATTGTATCACATAATATATAATTGTATGTGGGTTAAATTTCTAGCTATTAAATGTTTGAACATTTATCAATTTAAATACTTCATCCTTAATGTTCAAAATTTTTACTCGGTTTTAATAAATATTTTATATTAATTATCTATTTTTATAATGTTTTTTTTATATAATTAATTACTTAATTTATTTTTATTCTTATTTGAAAGTAATTTGTGTGTCTTCATTCAAATTTGTGATAAAAAATACATCAATTTATTATCGTGGTTCGTTACTTGGGAAACCAGACCAATGGTAGTGCAATTCCTTTAAAAAAACAAAGTTGCACCATTTAATGTCTATCAGAACTCTACATCCTACTCTTCTACAATTAGTTAGCAAAGTGAAAAAAAAATTAATACATATATAAAAACAAAAGTCTAATTATCTCAAATAGGTTATCCAAGCCTTCCCAAAAGCATGACAATAAGCAACAAAAGCTACCACTAAGGAAGATTAAATATGAGGAATATCATACATCTTCATAAGAATGTCCAAGGTTGGGGGTATTTTCATCTTGGTTTGGGCCAAATTGGTCATTTCCTTCCAGAAGATTTTCTAGTTGAACCAGTCTCAAGTCAATACTAACCAAGCAAGATCTCAAGTGCTTTTGAACTCGTTGTATGTCATTAAGTTGCATAATAATTCCATTCTTCTCTTGGTGTTTTTCCTTCAAAATATGTCCCAACTAGTATTCATTTACCAATAAAATGAGATGGTATGGTAATATTGGTTCCTTCTACCCTGAAAATACCCTAGATATGGAATCCAAGGCTCATTTTTGGCCTGAATTTCATCATTAGAATGGGCCTACCCATCACTATTCACCTAAATTTCTATTTCACGAAGAGCAGTCTTAATTTATGGGGGGATAGATGGATGATATACAGTGGCGACATCCTGAGTCTAGATGTGAATGTGGGATTTACCTTCCATCCCACACCCTCTTGTTTCCCAACAGAGTTGCATACACTCACAAGGCATCGAGTTGAGGAGGAATACTAAGAAAAGATGAAAAGGAGTAGGTAACTAGGGGTGGTAAGCAATAATACAACCTTGCTAGTGTTCGACGAGATGGATGACCAGAAGGAGATAGTATCAGGGGACTAAAGGAACTAGTGAGTGGTAACTTTAACCAAAAATAAGAGAACTGCTAGTAGATGATGGGTTCCCTTCAAATTCCACTTTCATCTAGCTCGCCACAAGAATTAACCAAAATATATCATGAAAAAAACACCACAAACATCTATTTGCAAATAGATTGAAACCTTTGATAATATAAAACCAAGAAAGATCTAAGAATATATATAGAAATGCTTCAAATCTTTATTAATAGAAAAATCTTGAGGTAGGTTAACACCATATAATCACTCCTTAAGGAAGGAGAACACTCCACAAGCCATATGTTTTTCAATACAAAACAATACTTGACATATCTCCAATGGAGAGTCTCTAGACTCTATATAGTCTTTATACATACAATACCATAGGCCCCCAATACCATACATCCAATACTATGGATTTATTTCATTTACATCACATTATTTCCTAACTGATTGTGGTCCCTTTCATAATGTGGGTTAACCACTTTATTTATTAGCTATGGCTCATTTATTCATTATACTTAACTAAAATAACTAATTTTGGTCCCTTTATAATGAGGGTCAACCACTTACAATAATAATTAATGTGGGTAATCACTTACAAGTGTTATTTACTAAACTAACTAATTATTGTCCACTTTTTTACATTTCATTATGCCTTTGGGTACCCCCTATATACCCCATATTATCCCCCCCAGGTCTACCACATTCCACCCCCGATAAAGCATGTTTCATCTCCAAAACATGAGAATAACACAAATAATAACATATGCTCAAAATAGTAGTCCACTGGTACTATGCACATGGATCCATCCATCCAAGAGAAAGGAAAACACTCTATATATCAACTACCTCGCTCACTTGAGAGGGAAAATGGTTCTGGTGGCTCATATGTGTATATGTCTAGTGGGTAGATTGTATAAATTCCTTGTAGATTCAAATTGTAGATTGTAATATGCTAAAACAATTGAATTGAGTCTACTCTACTCATCAGCAGAAAAAACAAATTATTGATGAAATCACGAAGCATAGAAGAGAAAGGATTCAATCACACATAACATAATAATTTTCTAGACAAAGCCACAGCTAAAAACCCTTGCTATCTATATATTGCATTAATAAAAAAAAGTGAGAAGATTACAATGCTTTGCTCAAGCTCGAGAAAACTATGCACTATCACAATCTATCTCACTACTTCACAAAAAATTTCCACCCAATACTTAGCCAAATATGCTGTCTACCAAGCTCCTATATCCTTTTGCAGTTTCCTAGGGAATTAGCCCATATTTAATTGGGAAATTCCTCATATGTAATCGCGCAATCCATCATAGTCCTTCCTCTAATTGCATGCGCTACATGTACAATTCAGATTATTATACAACTAATGGTAAACTGTTCCTAAACTCTAATCTTAACTGGGTCTTTCTGTGATTTGACATGCATGAGTTAATTATGAGCGAATCTTTAGTTTATTGGGTGAGCAGTGTTGGTTACACCCCACTACTGGATCTCCCACTAATTCCTGCATAAGCTAGAATTAGTTTAACTAAACTTAACTCAATTAAATTGAATTAAATAATTACAACTAAAAAGAATTCAACCCAGTCCCCTAAAATTTAGGAATTACTCTACATGACTCTAAATACACTTCCAACTTGAATAAACTGAGTCAACTAAGTCCAATTAACTTAGTTAACTATTACAAGTTTTTATGAGAATTAGAATTACAATTTAATTCCTAATTTAGTTTAAGAAAAAAATTAAATAAGGATTTCCTTGTTTCATTTTTCAACACTCCCTCTCAACAAGAGAGGGATTATCTGCTACCCCAATATTGCCTCTGTGAAACTTGAATTTGCATCTTGACAATGCCTTTGTCAAAATATTTGCATCGTGCTCCTCTATAGGAATGTATTCCGGCAACATGATTCTCCTCTAAACACAATCTCGTAGATAGTGATACCAGATGTTGATATGCTTGGACCGATCATTAAAAACTAGATTCTTAGATAGTTTGAACAACTCTAATCGTCACATTAAATCACTGTAGGATCCATATGCTAACAAAATAATCCAACAAGGATCTTCCTCATCCAGATAACCTCACAAGATGCTTTACTAGTAGCCATGTACTCTGCTTCTGCTGAACTGAGTGCAACTAATATCTGCTTCCTGTTTTACGAAGAAACTATTGCTAACCCAAGACTAAAGATTCCCGTTGATGTGATCTTTCTGTCAGATGGACTCCCTTCCAAATTTGCATCTGTGAAGCCTTGAAGCTTCACTCCCTGTGTCTGCCTGTACCAAAGACCAAACTAAGTGGTACCTCTGAGGTATCTTAATACATGTTTAGTTGCCTTCCAATAGAGTTTAATTGGATTAACCATCACTTGACTAAGATGGTTAATTCCAAAGCACATGTCCAGTCATGTGTTCACCAACTACATAAGTGAACCCACAAGCTGTCTATAAATAGTAGCCTCCACTACTTCACCTGAAGTAGCATATTCTTTCCTCCAGTTTCCTGCTAGAGTTGTCTCCATGGGTTTGTTTCTCTCTATGTTGAACTTCTTCAGTATCTTGTTGGAATAGTTTCCATGAGACACAAATAATTCCTCATCTCCTTTCCATACTTCCATACCAAGAAAGTAATGCATGTTTCCCATGTTCTTCATCTCGAATTCTATTGCAAGATCCTCTTTGTAAGTTTTTATCAACTTCTCATTACTTGTTAGAATCAAATCATCGACACTATAATCAACAATTTTCCTTCAACCACAATATGGTAAAGGTTCGCTTCTACTTCACTTTTTGTGAAGCCCAGCATGATGAAACAACTATCGATTTTGGTGTACCAAGAACGAGGTGCTTGTTTTATTCCATACAACGCTCACTTGAGTATGCACACATGCGACTCTCTTTTGAAGGTCTTAAATCCTTTCGATTACTTAATATACAACTCTTCCTCGATCATACCATTGAGGAATTTTGTCTTCACATCCATCTAATGTATCTTCCATCCCATCTACACTGATAGTGTTAGAATAGATATGATTGATGAGTACCTTTCTACAAGAGCAAAGGTCTAATCGTAGTCAATTACCTCCACCTGAGAGAACCCTCAAACAACAAATATGGCCTTCTGTTTCTCCACACTCCCATCTACTGCTTTCTTTACCTTATAAATCCATCTGGAACTCACCATTGACTTGTTTCTTGGTATTGGGACCACAGTAATTGGGTATTTTTATCTGTTCATACATTTTATTGAATATCACAGTCGATTAATGTTAATGATTAATATTGAGTTTAAGCGTTAAACTTTCCTTAAGTGTCTTTATTAAATTGTGAATTAATTACATGGTAGTATTCGATAAGTGGGAAGTGGTATCTTGCGCACCCTAAAGGTGGTAAGTGGTATTCCTAAATTTCATGCGATTAGCCCAAATGGGTGACACGTAGCAGGAGAAAAATACTTTTCTCACGCGCTCCTGACTTGATATCGATCGTACAAGAATCTGCACGAGATTGCACGACAACTGTTCGATTGGATGAGTCACATCGACGGTGGAGATCGTCCGGGTTAGTTGGTGAGCAGACGATGCGATATTCGTTGGATCTGGAGAAGTGATATCAACAGCGCAAATTGAAGCATTTGATAAAGGGAGAAGTCAACAAGGGATTGACAATGATTGGTCAGATAAGTGGGACCCTCAGGGGGAAATCCACATACAGAACCTGTTTGTGCGCAGCTGATTGGCTCTAAAGCTAACCATTAGTTGAATTACTGACTACCACCTCATTTTCGTCAGCCTCCTACTTCAAACATAAATTAAAATTAATGACATAGTCACAAACTTTACATACATAAATTCATACGAATAACACAATCACAAACTTATATATATATATATATATTTATATATATATATATATATATATATATATATATATATTATATATATATACATATACATATACATATACATATACATATACATATACATATACATATAACATTTAAAACCGACTAAACTTATGAAATTTAAAGGATCAAGTATTTTAAAAATTACATGTTTCAAACATTTATATATATGCTAGAAAGCCTTAACCCTATTAACTTTTTGTATTATTTGATGGTACAATTAATTAATAATTAAGTAGAAAATAAAATTTTCACATTTAATTATTTTAACCATTAAAAAAATATATGGTTTTTTTATTAATAAATTTATAATCATAATATAACAAAAATAATAATTAATTTAGTTTTTCTTTTAAATTATATATTATAATTTTAAAATCTAATTTAAAAAGTCAAAAGTTTAAGATTTAGAAAACGTTATAATTTTAAAATAAATGTTTAAAAATTAAGAAATTTCAGATTTCAAGTTTTTGTGATATATTTAGTTTTTGAGATTGTTTTTTGGGTTTAATCATATTATCAATTTCTGGGTTGATGTTTCAAACCAACAACTATGGTTTATCCTCACGGCAAAGATGAACCACAATGGTTGGCTGGAAACGTCCACCAAAAAAACTGATATTATGATTAATCCGAAAGAACAATCTCAAAAATTAAGAAATACTTAAAAAATAAAAAAAGGCAATAACCAACATATATAACATTTGTAGACAGAAACCAATACTAATGATATAGTTGCAAACTTATTCAAATTGAGAAATTGATTTTAATTTTATTAAAGATATATAATTTTGTTTGTGGCTAATAGTTTTTTCTTGTTTTTATTTTATTTTTTATATAGTTGAAAAATCTATAATAACTCAGTTATCAAATTAGTAGTGAGACAACCATCACTAGTTGTTATTCACAAATGTAGGCTATTCATCACTATTATTCAAAGAAAACCATCTCACATGCCTTTGGGTCTTGGGTCATTAACATGTTTCCTTACATCCGAGAAAGATGAACTCTTAGCCAAGCAGAAGCAATTTCCATTTTATTATCAATATAATGTTAGTAAATTATATTTTTTTATAAATAGTATAATGTTTTTTGTTTTGTTTTGTTTTTTGTTTTTTGTTTTTTTTTTTGTTTTTTTTTTTTTGAAGGCTATGGTTCGCGGACACCCTAGCCAACAGGTGGTGCTACGTCCACAGAAAAATCTGGGCTGATCGACCCTGAAGGGAATCTAGCCCCGCGGCCCACTAGCTAGGCCTAATCCCAAGGGCTTCGAGGAGAATGGACCCTGTGACCTCTCGATGGCGAGGCACTAATTTTGACCAACTGAGCTAACCCTTGGGGTGATAAATAGTATCATGTTAAATGTACATATTATAAATTTTTAATTTAATAAATAAAACTCTACATTTAATGTTTTACATTATTAATATTAATTTGTAATTATTATAATAATAATTCTTTTAATATATAAATTTTAATACTATTATCTTTACATATAACTTTGTTTAATAGTATTATTTTATCAATATTATAAGAAAATCCAACTTATTTTTAGTCCTTACCCTTGAAGTTTGTAGGGACTACAAGTAGCAATTACACGAGACGTTGTAATGGAAGCGCCATAAGGCATAAATTCGAGAAGAATCATGACATATAAAAAATCATTGAAGATACAATATGTAACTGTATCTACGAATAAGTTTTTATTACATGTTTAAGAGGGTGGATTTTTTTACAAGTGAGCATTGAGAAAAATCACTTTCATTATTCATCTATTTTTAAATCTAACATCCATTCTAAACCATCAGATCACACAATTAGTCCTACAATTATCGCTCATCTTGCTTTAATATCCATGAATTGAATCGAATTTGAAGCCGTTATGTTTGGAAAAAAAAAAGTTTTCAATAGCATGACAAACCTTTTTGTACTTCCCTCCAATGTTTCCACTCGAACTCAATATACCTTGAAATATTTGATTTCTTTGCAAATTGGAATGACTGACTGTGAGTACTATCTGGTTTACTAAAATAATAGAAAATCTAATAATATGATTGAGGTAGAGTATTTGAATAACCATATCATAAGGAAGTGAAACTATAGTGGCTGAAGAAGATGCATGTCACAAAGAAAAGTGTGGAGGAGTCCAGGTAGGGATATGAAGAATTTGTATCATATCAAAGGGGTACTGTGCATTCTTGTTCTGCGTGTTGAACAGTTGCACAAATCAGGATTAAATAGCTGCACAAATCAAGATTAAACAATTTCACAAATCAATATTCAGTTGATAGTTCAATATCCTTCAGCTAATTGGCTAATTTGCTCTTGCATGTCATAATAAAGTGCCCTTCAAACTAATTAGTAGTGTTGTTACTATTGCATCAACTAAGAAAATCATCACAAATCACATAAAGGAATAATATTCAACTTTGAATTTGATAATATTCAACTAATGCAACACAATGTTATGAATTTTTCAAACATTGGTTCATATGATTCCATGACCAGCCATCGATCCACCCAGAAACAATCTTGATGGTTGGCACTAGTCCATAATTCAATCTCTCACGTCTCTTCTGTAATAATCTCAATCAAGGACTATTATGTGATGAAGAATGATGATACTTTGGTAATTTCTTATTAAGAGGATATCATGAAGTGTGGAAGAATGTGAGCTTGGCATATCAACATCAATAATCTCCACTGAGCATTCTTAAGGAGACTAAGTTCCATTTCAAGGTGCTGCTTATACTATTGCAACATTTGAATACTCTTCCTTCTCAATCAACTTTTGTGAGAATGCATCATAATCCTCTTTAAAAAATTGATATTGTTCCAACATTGATTCTTTTAAAAAACTAATCTCTATAACCCACTAATTCTTTTTCTCTTCCAACTACTTCTTCAAAGTTTTAGTTTTTGAGTCAAAGAATGACTCAAATTCCTCCTCCAAGTTGTCAAGGAGGTCAATTTTCCACCAAAATTCATCCACTAGCGTCTAAAAATATGTGCCCATGGTTGATTCTAGATGTTCGACCTTCTTGATTTTCTCAGCTATTGAAGTTTTCAACCTACTTTTAAGAATCACATTCTCTATTTGCAAAATATATACCACAGACTGCAACTTAATGACCTCTTTACGAATTTCATCTACTGCCTTATTCTCACGAAGCTCTTGCAACCTTTTACCTATCTTGAAAAGACCAAGTTGGAAAATTTATTTCTGCTAGCCAAAAAAACACAAATTACTACAAAACAAGGCTAATAATGACAACAAAAATAGATTCCAATTACCACAAGCATCTAAAAATATGTTCCCATGGTTGATTCCATATGTTTGAACTTCTTGATTTTCTCAGTTATTGAAGTTTACAACCTAATTTTAAGTGTCACATTCTTTGTTCACAAAAGAGCTACCATTGACTACAACTGAATGACCTGTTTACAAAGTTCATCTATAGCCTTCTTCTAGCAAATCTCTTGGAAACTTTTACCCATCTTGAAAATACCAAGTTGGAAAATTTATTTCCACTAGCCACAAAAGCACAAATTACTACGAAACAAGGCTAATAATGACAACAACAATAGCTTCCAATCACCACTCAAACAATACCAATTCACCTAATTTTGCATGACTAACCAATAAGGAAGCATTTCATAAGCACCAACCATCAAAATACCAAAAGGATATAAAGACATTCTCCAAATATTCTTAAAGCCTTAAAATTTTAAGAATTAATATTTCCTAATAGTGGCCCAAAATCAATTTTAATGAAAAAGGCTGCCAAAAAATATATAGTACCATAATATCCAAAAACATTAGCTAGCAAATAAACTAAGAGCCTCCATAAATCAGCGAACTCATATGCTAGACATACTCAACAAAAATTATGTGAAGTTCATTTTAACAAATAGAACGTTGAAGAGATTATCAATAAGAGTCACCACATGTCAATTTGCAAAGTGCAAGGATGCAGACTAAATCAAATTGTTATCCTCTTGGTGTTGATGTGAAAATTGCAGAAAATGAATGTAAAAAAGTTAAGGGTGTCCACAATAACCAAATGGCACACTAGGCATACATTTACTCCAGCCTAAAATGATTAACGTATCTTGTCATAAAAACTAAACTAGTAATATGCTCTTCAACCATGACCCAACAAATATCTAATGCTTAACCTCTGATTTTCATATAGAGTTGAATTTGTCCTACCTGGCAAGGAGTGGGTGCCATAAATGGAAGTGTAGTGCCACTAAAAATAATTGGATTTTTAAAAGGCCGGCTCCAATACAAATGTATCAGATCTACAACATACGGATGAAATCCCCCAAGAAAATTTAGATTTGAATGCAATGAAGCTAAGTGAAGAAACAATATCACATGAAATAAACAAAATGAACAAACCACTCTTCAGACCCAAATATATTGGACCCTATAATACTATAGATCTAAGTTTCACAAATCATAAGTTTCTTGAAGATCATAACAGAAGAAATCTTATGGGGAGCATGACGTTAAACGCAGTCTTCATGCTTGGGTAATTGCAGTTTTATGTCAGGCAAGCCAAAGAAATAATTTTAGTGGATGTTAGGAAATTGGGGTGAGTCCCAAGGATGTAGCCTAAAGGGCTACGTGTGTAGAGGTTTGGTTCTAAAAAGTCCTTGGTCCAATCACAGAAAAGACTATGTACCCTGAGAGCTACTCCAAAGGCGATTTTGTCACTTGAAAAGAAAATGGGTTCAGTCCTATATCTTACTTGCACCACCATTGTCAATAATGGCATTGTGAAAGATCAAATGACACTCCAAGATCAATTGCCACTCATGTTGTAGAAGATTTTGGAATTCCAGTTGAGTTCTAAAGCGAAGAATAAGAAGAAAATCCAAGGGTCAGCGTGGCAGTATAACCTGACCGACATCTTGCAGCCACACAAAATTTCGTCCTGAAACTTGACACCAATCAGGGAATTTACAATAATCAGATAGGATAAAAGGGCTTTCACCCAAGCAAACACCGATCATATTAGGGTTCGTTCTTTTTCAAGATTTAAATCAAGCTTTTCTGCTGACTGTTTGGATATTTCTTCTACAGTTTGGAGTGAAAAACTTGCAGTTTAAACATGGAGATCAAATGATAAGCTTTAAGGTCTCTCAGGGGGAGAGTGAATGTAGCCACACCGCTATCAACATGTACATAATAGCCTCTGTTGTTCATCCCAATCCCATTCAAATCATAAAAAAATTACTAAACTCTAAAAAATAATTTAACAGGCTAGGAATTGTCGGATCCAAGTAATAGGTTTTCTTTAGTGGTTAATTTGATAAGGGTTTTTGTGAGTGAGTAATCTAACCAATGTTAAACTTCTTTGAAGGTGAAAGCAGTTGTATGGTCAAATAGGTGCTATATATTCACATAATTTTAAATATGAATTATCTAAATATCTAGATCTCGCATACTATCTTCATCATATTGAGTCCTGTGATAAAAAAATTAAAAGCATAAAAAACTAATATAAAAACTTTAAAAAATAGTGTATAAGAGTGGGTGAATAGGTGCACTATTATTTATGTCTATAGTGTAGAATAGTTAGTAAATACTTTCATTATTAAGATATTGGGTATCTTATTAAGGAAATGATCGGTTAAAAATAATATTTTTGACCTTTCACTGTAAATAAACTATAAAATAATTATAATGGTAATACGAGAACCAACAATATAGTCACTTATTCCTCTACCTAAAAATTATTATACTGAATTCTTCGTATATCTCACCTGGGCTTCTCATAAAAGTATAAGACTATTTTCCAAATTCTTTACCAATGTATTGAGTTCTTCATATATTTTCCTTAGAGTTATCTGATTTTGGCTTCTCATATGGAATTTAATTTTCAAAATGTATTACACTTGGCTTAAACCACACCACTCAAAATATAAATTTATTTTTATTAAACTAATAATAATAACTAAAAAATAAAAAACAACTTTCCAAATGAAATGTAAAATTTTATTATTGTAATGAATTCAACTAAATTCCAAAAGAATTAGCATTATATTATCATAATTATTAGAAATAATATAATTAATCTAATTAAATTTTATTAGGTGCTCATGACCCTGCGTTTAATCCGGTGATCATGATCATGGTTAAGCCAAAGATTTTTGGGAAATTGTACTCCAAAAGAATAAACTGCTTTACCTAAATGGTGATCATGATCTTGGTTAAGCCAAAGCTTTTTGGGAAATATTTATACTCCAAAAGAATTAACTGCTTTACCTGAAAGTATGGGTTGAACACTAATGCCAACAAAACATCCAATTTACAAATGACATCTTTAATGACTAAACTTCTCATAAAATCCAAAGTGAATTCCTTTCAAATAATCCATGGCAGATTATTTGCCTCTTTTTTGGTTGTGAAAGTGGTCCACAAATGGAATTGGATACAATAAAAACATTTTGATTCTACAAGGATTGAGGGAGCCAATGAATTTGACTGGTTTTCCTGCAATATTCACTTACCAGGACATCGAGGTCGCCACAAGCGGATTCAAAAAAGAGATTGGAAAAGGAGGATTCGACACAACTTATGAAGGAATTTTGAAGGATGGTACACCAGTGACTGTGAAATGTCTGTTGAACAGGTCAACTCAGGGATAGGTAGAGTTTTGTGCATAAATCTCAACCATATCATCCATCAATCATTTCAATCTTGTAAGATTCCATGGGATTTATAGAAGGCACTCATCATATTCTGGTCTACGAATTCATCGCCAATGGGTCTCTTGATATATGGTTGTTCGGCTCAAAGGAGTGTCTTGAATGGAAGATTGGATATTCAATTTCTCTTGACACCACCGGGGGTTTTGCATATCTGTATGAGGAATTGAGGGTTTGTATTCTTCATCTCGATATCAAACCTTAAAACACTTTTCTAGACAATAATTTAAAGGCGAAAGTGTCTAATTTCGATATGGCGAGGTGTCTGGATAGAAATTAGGAAAGTCATGTGGTGATGCATGTGAGAGGAACAGTTGGAAACATGGTGCTAGAGTGGATTTTTGAACAGGGAATCACATCCAAGACCGACATGTTCAATTATGAAATGGTTCTTTTGGAAATCATCAGCGAGTGCAAGAATGTGGATAACTCCCACAATTTGGAAAAATTGTATTTTCCCTCTATTTCTTTTAGCAAAGAGATGCAAGGAAAAATGGAAGAACTCATCGCCGTGAACTGGAAATAAAACAACCAAAAAGTATAGAGGAGGCGTATAGGCATATAAATTTAATGTTATGGTGTATACAAAGGAATTCAGTGCTAAGAACTTCAATGGGAATAATGATGTGAATATTAGAGGGGGAATTAAAGATAAAGGATCCTCCATTAGACTATACACTCCCTTTTTCCCCTTATGCATATTATGTGAATCCCACCTTCAATATCACCTCATCCATTGCTAAGGAGATGAATGCCGGAAGCATAAAGACAACACCTATAGTAGTTGAGGTTGTCACGGAAACCATCACTACAAATTTAGCTATTTTTCCATTTCTAATTCCAAGCTCATTGGAAACCCTCACACTACATTTACACATTACAAATTAAGAAAGAAGAGAACAAAATAGGCTATCAGCTAGGATTTGATACACTATCCTAAACATACCTAGTTGCAACAAAAAATCCCAGTGGTATCATTAGCTCCCATCTGCTGACATTCATACTATGATGAGAAGACAACTCAAGATGTTTAAAACATGAGGATAACAAAGACTCATATAAAAAATGTTATAATCCTAAGAAACAACATAAAATACATTCTATAAATTGTGTCCTTGTAAATGCAATTTGATAGTGTACTATAAAATCCCATGTTAAATTGGTATAATTAAACTTAATGTGATATCTGAAGTAGAACATAGATTGCAAGAAGCATAAAAGCCACAAAGCACCAGAAGATACAAAATAAGAATAAGCCACCAGAGCCACAATTCTTTCTACTGTGGTTTGCAGTTTTTGGTTATGTAAATTTTTTTCTTTTTATTTTTTAAGTTTAATATTTAATCAGATGACAAGCCATTTTTAAATCATCTAACAATGGATCAGAGGGTGAAGAGTGGTGCAAAGTGGCAACTAGGGAAGTTATTCTCAAATGGAAATGCCTTACGATGTAATAATCAGTTTTTTGAGCATACTAGTTCAATGCAGAAACCAATGAATCCCTTTTCCCTTTTAATGAAAGTTCCTTTTATATTAATGAAGTTATTTTTCCTTTTGACCATTTAGTGAAATCATCATCATATTTGGCGTCATGTCGAGGTTGAAGAAAATTTAAATGGTATTCTTCATTTTTAAACCTAGACTAATAAGGGAGGTATCCATATAAATCTTCATATCGATTAATGCTACATTAATGTTGACATTAATTAATAGAAATTAAACTTATAATCTTACATGTATCATATCCTATGTTCCAATAACTTCTAAATGTTATATTTTTTTAGGTTTCTAGAGACCGACCATACTTTTGTGATGTCTAAATTTTGGTTTGCATGAGATGTTTTTCTTGATATTTAAAAGTAATAATTAGGGAATGGACGCTTGCAAGCTTGCAAAGTGTTATGCAACTTAAATCCTTGCTTATGCCATTTTTATTGATGACATCATTTCTAGATGCACCATTGATGTTTATAGCTATCCAGTTCACTCCTACTACTCTAGTGGTCTCTACCTATGTAGCCTTCGTCCCTTACCTGCACTCGGAGTAGGTCATTCTCTTACTCTGATAAATTCATATATTTTAAATATTATTTTCACAGAGGACAAATTCCATTACCATTTTTTAACACTAAATTTGAAGATCTTAAATCCTTAATAATTTTGTTACTTACATTAATAATGTTATTTCACTTCGTAGGAATATTAGGTGCAACCTTGTTTATTATCCTACCAAGAGTATCCCTAGCGCTTCACATCTATCAGAAAAGACGAGCTCTGGTGGGTTTGGGGTTGGGTGGTTCTTTTTTAAATGAGTGCTCTTGGTAATTATCTGTGTTTATCAAATAATATGGATACCCGGGATATAAACACCCCCTACTAGATAGGGATACCCAAAATAACTAGATAAGGAATAGGTATACCGATAATAGGTGTAGATACCCCACACATGAAGTATTTATTAATTTGGTCAGTGCTTTTATAACATTCAACAATCGATAACTTTCTTATAGTAAGCTTGCAACAATATTTCCTATTTGAAGCATTTTTCACATAATAAAATAAAAACAAAGACAAATATTACTTATTGAGTACCTAGAGCTTTCATTTCTTCCTTCTCGAACCCTAGCATGTATAGAAAGGATTTCTCATCCCACAACTTCCTTGACCTACCAATAATTGCATTGGATATATAGAAAATTTTTATGTAATCGCTGGTCGAGAATAAATATCGAGTTCCTCAGAGGACAAAACAATAAATAATAATTGAATTAAAGTGTATGTGAAAAGCTTACCATAGAAAACATTAGGAGAACCATAGTGGATAATAGTAATGGATATAATCAAATTAGCAATTAAATATTCTTCAGCAGACACTTTATGCAATTGTACCCAACATCAAATATAACAAAATGGGTTATTATGGAGAACTTCTTGCTACATAAATATTAGAGGGGGAATTAGAGACAAAGGATCCTCCATTAGACTGCACACTCCCTTCTTCCCCTTCTGCAGATTATTTGAATCCCTTCAATAATATCACCTTATCCATTGCTAAGGAGATGAATGTCGCAAGAATAAAGACAACACCTATAGTAGTTGAGGTTGTCATGGAAACCATCACTACAAAATTAGCTTCTTTTCCATTTCTAGTTCCAAGCTCATTGGCAACCCTCACACTGAATTTACACATTACAAATTAAGAAAGAAGAGAACAAAACAGGCTATTAGCTAGGATTATCTGAAACATACCTAGTTGCAACAAAAAATTCAAGTGGTATCATTGGCTCCCATCTGCTGATGTTCATACTGTGATGAGAAGACAAATCAAGATGTTAAAAACATGAGGATAACAAAAAATCATATAAAAAATATTATAATCCTAAGAATCAACATAAAATACATTCTATAGATTGTGTCCCTGTAAACGTAATGTGACAGTGTACTTTAAAATCCCATGTTAAATTGGTATAATTAAGCCTAATGTGACATCTGATGTAGAACATAGATTGCAAGAAGCATAAAAGCCACAAAGCACCAAAAGATACAAAATAAGAATAAGCCACCAGAACCACAATTCTTCCTACTGTGGTTTGAAGTTTTTGGTTATGTAATTTTTATTTTATTTATTTATTTATTTATTTTTTTAAGTTTAATGTTTTAATCAGATGACACACCATTGTTAAATCATCTAACAATGGATCATAGGGTGAACAGTGGCACAAAGTGGCAACTAGGGAAGTTGTTCTCAAATGGAAATGCCTTACGACGTAATAATAAGTTTTCTGAGCATATTAGCTTGATGCAGAAACCAATGAATCCCTTTTCCCTTTTAACCAAATTTCCTTTTATATTAATGAAGTTATTTTTCCTTTTGACCAATTATTGAAATCATCATCGTATTTGGCCTCATATCGAGGTTGAAGCAAATTTAAATGGTATTCTTCATTTTAAAACCTAGACTAATAAGGGAGGTACCCATATAAATATTCATGTGGATTAATGCTACATTAATGTTAACATTAATTCATAGAAATTAAATTTCTAACGTTACATGTATCATATCGTATGTTCCATTAACTTCTAAATGTTATATTTTTTTTATGCTTCTAGAGACTGACCATACTTTCGTGATGTCTAAATTTTGGTTTTCATGAGATATTTTTCTTGATATTTAAAAGTAATAACTAGGGAATGGATGCTTGCAAGCTTGCAAAGTGCTATGCAACTTAAATCCCTTCTTATGCCATTTTTGTTGATGGCATCATTTCTAGATGCACCATTGATGTTTATAGCTATCCATTTATTATCCTACTAAGAGTATCCCTAGCACTTTGCATCCGTTAGAAAAGGCGAGCTCTGGTGGGTTTGGGGTTGGGTGGTTATTTTTTAAACAAGTGCTCTTGGTAATTATCTATGTTTATCAAAGATTAGGGATACCCAGGATAGAGACACCCCCTAGTAGATAGGGATACCCAAAATAACCAGATAAGGAATAGGTATACCGATAATAGGTCTAGATACCCCACACATGAATTATTTATTAATTTGGTTAGTGCTTTTATAATATTCAACAATCGATAACTTTCTTATAGTAAGCTTGCAACAATATTTCCTATTTGAAGCATTTTTCACATAGTAAAAATAAAATAAAAAGACAAAGATTACGTATTGAGTACCTAGAGCTTTGATGTCTTCCTTCCTGAACCTTGGCATGTATAGAAAGAATTTCTCATCCCACGACTTCCTTGACCTACCAATAATTGCATTGGATATATAGAAAATTGTTATGTAATAGCTAGTCAAGAATAAATCTCGATCTCCTCAGAGGATAAAACCCGTGGATAAAAAATAAATGAGAATGGAATTAGTTGTTCGAGGGAAAATCCTTACCTCCTCAGAGGATAAAACAACAAATAAGAATTGAATTAAAGTGTATGTGAAAAGCTTACCACAGAAAACATTAGGAAACCATAGTGGATAATAGTAATGGATATAAGTCAAATTAGCAATTAAATATTCCTCAGCAGACACTTTATGAAATTGTACCCATCCTCAAATATAACAAAACAGGTTATTATGGAGAACTTCTTGCTACATAAATATTGGAGGATAAAATACTACAAATCATTTAAATAGGGAAAACAATATAGAGGAGAGCCATATAGCTATTTAAACAAACATTTAAAAGGAAATGATGTAGTATGATGACTACAACATTTATTGTGATCCCATTCTTAGTTATTGAAGTTCAAACAACTTTGATATCAATTGGACCAAACTTAAGCCAATAATAAATTCCATCATTTTTGGGTTGAAATGTTATCCGTGAAAATGTTTCATTTCAAATTAGCTACCATTAACTAGAAATAAGTAAGTTGGATAGTCATTAAACACCAATCTTGTTTTGAAGGACATGGTGTTCACTGAATTAATCTCTGCATTTGTTACAAAATCCAACACATTGTAGAGGAAAATAATCCCTTGGAAAACTTGCGGGAAATACACATTACTTTTAGCAGAAGCTAGAGTCACCATTCAAGTAAAAAAAGAAAATGAATCGCTGATTCACTCTTCCCTATTTGTAGTTTGAAAAACAATGAACCAACAGACTCAGTGAACCAGCAAATCCAATGGAATATAATGTTGGGTGTGGAGCCTAATTATCTTCTTAGTTTAGAGGTCTTATTTTAGTCAGTTGTATACCTGAGGAGGAAGATATACCTGATGCTAGGTTCCGATCACCAAGGCAAACTCCCTCCATATACAAGCAACTATCGGACCGAGAACTTGTGGTTATGGCCCACAATCTATATCATAAGCATTCATTATTTCTTTAGCCTTAATAAATCGGGACACAACACTATAATCGATTTTCCTTTACAATTCTAGACCCATTCACTTTATCAAGAACATAGGAAATATAGGGGAAAAACTCACTCTAATCACGTAAATCGGAATTCAAATGCATTAAAACCGCATATACAAATCTCTTGGGTCCTCTAATACCAAACCTTTCTGCATTATTCTCCACCATCAATCTGGTTTCCGATCCAATGGTTTACACTTCACCCGATCTGACCAAACAGTTCGCTCGATCTTGACCATTCAATCAAACCCGCTTGATCTAATGGTTGACATCAATATCAGGTGGACCATTTGCATGTTGGTTAACCACTCGATAAAGCAGTTTTTCCTCTCTCCTCTGCTGCTACATGTTGATTAATGAATGGTATCAGGTGACTAGACCTAAATACCACTTAACACTTTTCGGTCGCCCAATATTCCACTTACGATGTATGGAAACTGCATTCCTCTGATTAATGCCTACGCTCCTATGCCATGCGATGACCGTAGATCCCCTTCGATCAACAATCACAACATTCTTGAAATCATTGACTTGTAAGGTATTAAACGATAAAACATGTGGTCTGTGCTTAAATATGAGTCATCCATACCCCGTTTTCAACAATCCGATTTAATCTTCACCGTCCATTTCTTAACTCAGTCCTATGCCTCTTGGACTCGATCTCGCTTGTATTTGGTGAATTTACACTTCAACACAGTTTCTCTGTTTCGCAACCATGACTCCATATATAAACTCTTTGTGATATATTTGATCGATGACTGGGTTCTAAAATAGTTCAAACATTTATATTAACACTAAGGACCCCAATTATGCTTTGAATGCTACGATTTATAACTTCAGGAATAAGAACAGAGAAAACACTTAGATTAATTCGCAGGTGGATATATAGAGATAAGGGAAGGGATTTAATAGAAACAACACCTTCACAAACACTAATATTTTATTCAATAATGAGTTACAGAGTCTCGGCTGTCTGGCTCGATTACAACAATAAAAATACACCATTCTCTTGCTAGCCTCTATCTACACTCTAGCTAATCTATTCAACCTATCCATCCTATCCAACCTCTGAATTATACAAAAAGATCACAATTTATACAAAAGTGGATTCATGAACCAATTATGGTTCAGATCTAGAAATCTCTCACTCTCTCCTAGAGAATCTCTTCAACTCCACTCTTTCTAAAGAAATGCTAAATCAAGCTTTCAAATCTCTCATATCCTATTCAAACTAAATAAATCTAACTACTTGGCCTGATATTTGCATAGGGAGGATCAATCAGCCACTATACCCTTTTTCTCATATTTTACAATAAATAAACACTCTCATACATTTAAATAAATAAAATTAACTAAACTGTTGTCTTCCAACCCTTTGTTAGTCACAACATGTGATCATGCCATCACATTGTTGACTAGGCCTGAATGCTCCTACATCAATACCCCTCCACAACCGGGGGGGGGGGGGGGGGGGAGGGGTGTGGGGGGGACTTGTTTGCGCCGCAGGGGTTAGGGGAGGGAACATCCCCCCTGGATGGGAGGTCCATGGGCTAGTAGGCCCCCAATGAGGTTCGAGGGTAGAACCCCCAAAGCTAAACATATATGTAAAATTGCCTTGTAAAATATTATAATTTCATAGTCAATATGGGTCGGTTGTTAGGCAAATGATATGATGGTAGAAGTTATGATAATTTAGGGTTTTTTACTATAGAAGGCAACCTTCGGTTTATATGAGGTAATTATATTGCAACTATAGATTATTATTTTGAGCTAGGGAGATAGGGGAGGCTATGTGAGAGCAAAGAGGAAATTGCAGTGGGTCTGCTATAGATTGTATCTCTTCATTTTGTTGGATAATATAAAAGGAAGGATTGGTTGTTTCTCTATGGACATAGCCAAATTGGGTGAACCACATTTATTTGTGTATCTCTTGTTTTATGCATTTTGTTTTGTTTCCACAACCTTGTATGTGTTTCATTGCTCCATTAATTAATTTCTAACAATTGGTATCAAAGTCGAAGACTTATTTGGATAATAAACTTGGAGGAAAGAAGGGTTTCTGGTTCGAGTGGGAGCAATGGCGGAAGATGGTAGGTTTAGGGTTGAGAAATTTAATGGCCAAAACTACAAAATGTGGAAGATGCACATGAAAATTATATGTATCAGAAAGATCTATACCTACCATTTAGCAGAAAATCAAAGAACCTGACGAATATGATGGATGGAGAATGGGATCTTCTCAACAGAAAAGCACTCGGAACAATACAATTATGTTTGGCAGTGTCACTGTATTTCAACATTTCAAAGGAAATGACAACAAAAGGTTTAATGACAACACTGGCCAAACTATATGAAAAATCCTTGGCCTAAAATACGGTATTTCTTACAATGCGTCTATTTAATATGAATATTTTAGAAGGTGGATCTATCGTTAATCATTTAAATGAATTTAACATGGTTACAAGTCAGTTAAGTTCTATAGGGCTAGATTTTGATGATGAAGTTAGGGTTTTATTATTTATGTGCTCATTGCCAGAAATTTAGAATGGATTAGTTATGGCTATTAGTAAATATGTCTCCTAATCTAGTAATTTAAAGTTTGATGATGTTGTTGGTGCCATCCTTAGTGAGGAAATGCGACAGAAAATATCTGATGAGACATCAGGTAATGGATTGATTGCACAGACTAGGGGAAGAAAAATGGAAAGAGGAAGGAGCCCAAGAAATTGCAGTAAATCAATAAAAAGCATATTGAAATCCAGAGGTGCTAGAAATGTGGGAAGAAAGGGCACCTGAAGAAAGATTGCAAATATCACAAGGGAAAATAAGGAGATGGACAATAAGAGAACAATAATGAAGCGAACATGACAGGTGATGTGTTGCAAGATGATTTTATTCTTTCATTAGACAATATTATTCATGCCCGAGTGGTAGATTCAAGTGCCTCATTCCATGCCACACCTGATAGGAAACATTTTCATGACTATGTTGCAAGATGATTTGATTCTTTCAATAGACAATATTATTCATGTCCGAGTGGTAGATTCAAGTGCCTCATTCCATGCCACATATGATAGGAAACATTTTCATGACTATGTTCAAGAAGATTTTGGACATGTTCGTCTGGGTGATGATAAGCCATGTAAAATCATTAGAATGGGTAAGGTTTTTATAAAGAATAAAATGGAAACCAATGGAAATTGACGGAGGTAAGGCATGTTCTAGATCTGAAGAAAATTATAATTTCAACAAGGCTATTAGGTGATGATAGTTATGTAACTACATTCATAGATAAAATGTTGCAGGTCACTAAAGGAGCCCTAGTAATAGTAGAAGGAGAAAAGGTTGGTATGTTGTATTTATGCAATGGTATTTCTAATTTTTTTGATTCTTTAACCTCCATAGAAGCACACATGACATTATGGCATTGTAGGTTTGGGAACATGAGTTAAAAAGGGATGCATATTCTTCATTCAAGAAATTTGTTGCTAGGTTTGAAGTATGTTGATTTGGATTTCTATGAGAATTTTGTTGATGGAAAGAATAAGAGAGTTGGATTTATTAGAGTTGGGAAATAAAATAAGATTGAAAAAGTAGAGCTTGTGCATAAATATGTATGGGGATGAACTTAGGTATCATCTCTCAATGGCTCTCACTATTATGATACTTTTATTGATGATGCAACTAGGAAAAACTGAATTTATTGTATTCAAAATAAATATGATGTATTTGATACTTTCATGAAATGGAAAGCATTTCTTGAGAATGAGATAGGAAAGAAGTTGAAGTGTATCAAATTAGACAATGGAGGTGAATATTATAGCAAAGGGTTTGATAACTACTGCTCAGAGCATGGAATTCATAAAGAGAAGAGAGTTCCAAGAATGCCATAGGAAAATGGTGTATCGAAAAGGATGAACAAGACAATCATAGAGCATGCAAGGGGCATGAGATTACATTCAAGATTTCCCTTACAATTTTTAGAAGATGTTGTAGACACTATTTTTTATTTAATAAACAGAGGGCCTTCAATTTCCTTGGATGGTGGTATTCCTGAGGAGGCATGGATAGGTAAAAATGTAAACTACTCATTTTTAAAGACTTTCAGTTGTGAAGATTTTTTCCACATTAATAAAGAAAATATAACAAAGCTTGAGGCAAAATAAAA
This sequence comes from Pinus taeda, assembly GCA_000404065.3. Classification (NCBI taxonomy): domain Eukaryota; kingdom Viridiplantae; phylum Streptophyta; class Pinopsida; order Pinales; family Pinaceae; genus Pinus; species Pinus taeda. The sequence goes on from APFE031611011.1 coordinate 94,435, forward strand.
GAAATTTACTTTTATTTGATATGGTGTAAATGTTTTTGTTATCGCTTATATGATTATCAAAATCACAAAATCATTAGGAGCCAAGACGTAATTTTCAATGAAAAGGTATTTTATAAGGATTAGATGCAGGCAAAGAAACAAGGAAAGGAAAACGAAGAATACACAGTGCTTGATGGGAGCATAGAAAAAGTAAAGGTGTCTGAAAATTATAATGATCATTAGCCACAACAAAAACCACAACAACATACACCTCAACCACTTGAGAGTTGGGTTAAAATATATACTAGGATAAATAGACCCACTGAATGATACCCTCCTTCAATATATTAGGTATTGTTGATTGATTCTAGTGAACCAAAATGATATGAAGAAGTAATGCAAGTAGAAACCAGGAAGAAGTGGGAACAAGCCATGGAAGAAGAGATGGACTTATTGATGCATAACTAGACTTGGGACTTAGTCAAGTTTCCTATAGGTAAAAAAAAATTACAGAATAAATGGGTTTACAAGTTGAAGGGAGAAGATGTAGGAAAACATAGGTATAAAGCTAGACTTGTGGTGAAGGGTTTCACCCAAAAGAAAGGTATATACTTTGATGAAATTTGTTCTCTTTTTGTTAAAATGACTTCAATTAGAAATATTTTAGGTCTACTCACAGCTGAAGATTTGCATCTTGAGAACTTAGATGTAAACACAACCTTTCCCCATGGGGATTTGGAGGAAGAAATATATATGCGGCATCCACAAGGGTATGAGGTCAAAGGGAAGGAGAAATTAGTGTCAAATTGAAGAAGCGTTTGTATGTCTTAAACAGGCTCCAAGTCAGTGGTATCTAAAATTCAATAGGTTTATGTCTAAACAAGGTTATACTAGATGTCACTCTGACCATTGTGTTTATCTTAAAAATAAAAATGATGGAGGCTATATTATATCTCTATTGTACATAGATGATGAAATAAATGTTCTCAAAAGAAAATTGGAAAATTCATTTGCAATGAAGGATTTGGGCGCTTCAAAATAAATCTTTGGTATGAAAATAACTAGAGATAGGAAAAATTACAAATTGACATTGTGTCAAAGTGAGTACATAGAAAAGATGTTGGAAAGATTTAATATGCAGAATGCAGAACCAATTAGTACACCTTTGGCTAGCCATTTCAAAATAAGTAAGGAGACGTGTCCCAACACCCAGGAAGAGATGGATTATATGTGTAAAGTTCAATATGCATAAAATGTAGGAAGTTTAATGTATGTAATAGTCTGTGTAAGGTCTGATATTGCACATGCAGTGGGAGTTGTAAGAAGGTATATGAACAATCCATGAAAAGAGCATTAGATGTCAATGAAGTGGATTCTCAAGTATTTGAGAGGTACCGTAAATCAACCATTATGCTTTGGTTCAAACATTTCTGTATAGGGATATGTTGATGTAGGTATGGAAGGTGATAGAGATAAATAGAGGAGCGCCACAGGGTATGTGTTTACTGTAGGTGGAATAATTGTTAGTTGGGTTTAAAATTTTCAAAACATTGTTGCACTTTCAACAATGGAATCAACATATGTTGCTACTACGGAATCTAGTAAAAAAATGATTTGGTTACAAAGGTTTATGGATGAATTCGGCAAGAAGCAAGAGATGGGCAAGTTATATAGTGACAACTAGAGTTCCATTCATCTTGGAAAGAACTCAACATTTCATTCCAAGACTAAACATATACAACTCAACTACCATTTCATACAGTCAGTGTTGGAAGATGAAAAATTGAAACTGAAAAAGATACACACTAGCGAGAATCTACAGATATGTTAACAAAAGTTGTAACGAGGGCGAAATTGAGATTCTGCTAAGTTTCAATTGGTCTTCAAATATGATGATGAAGATGAGAAATAGCCAAGTCTAAAAGTGGAAGCATTTTCTAGCAAATGAAGAACAAATGGAGTTGCTATAATCAGTCTCCAAGTAGAATATTTTTGGGTGTGGAGCATGATTATCTTCCTATTCAGAGGTCTTGTTTCAATCAGGTGTATACCCAAGGAGGACTATACACCCCTCCACGCGCGGGTGTGCAGGGGGGCCTTGTCGCCCCCACGGGGGTCCTAGCGGGGGCCATCCCCCCCAGGTGCAAAGTCTGAGGGGGACTACCCCCCTGACTGAAGGGCCGGGGGGCTAGCATGCCCTAGGTGAGGGTTCAGGGGCAACACCCCTCAAGCTAAAAATAGATGTAAAATTTCCTTGTAAAATATTGTAATTTCATAGTCAATCTGGGTCGTTCATTAGGAAAATGATATAACAATAGAAGTTATGTTAATTTTTGAGTTTTTTCTCCCTAGAAGACAACCCTCAGTTTATATGAAGGAATTGTATTGTAGTTGTGGATTATTATTCTGAGTGAGAGAGAGAAAGTTATGTAAGAGTGAAGAGGAAATTACAACGAATCTGTTGTTGCTTGTATCTCTTCATTTTTCCGGATAATATAAAATGAAAGATTGGTCGTTTCTCTGTGGATGTAGCCCAAATTGTGTGAACTCCATATATTTGTGTCTCTTTTTTTTTATGCATTTTTGTATTTATGTTTCTGGAATATTGTATGTGTTTCATTACTCTATTAATTAATTAATTAATTAATATGGTATGTGATACATTCATTTTAGTCAAATAGTAGTGAGGGGAAGGAAAGGATCTTATATTTGTATCTCTACAATAATGACGGGTTCTTCCTTTGGGCCAAAACTCGATGAAGTTGAGGGTGTTCTGATGATCACATAACATCTCTACAATAATGGTTGATTTTCTCTTTGGGCCAAAACTCAATGAGGATTAGGGTATTGCCACTTTTTTGTTTACCACTCAAAGCATCGATTGCCATTATTTTGGAAAGATTGTGTGGAAATCATGACATTATTTGGATTTGTGTGAAATTAAAATGTGTCTTTGGTAGCCAGGTTCAGATGTTTAAATGAAAACATGTATATTTGGTAGTCATCCTCTAGTGTGTTCATATACACACATATCCACTCACAACAATCACGTATTACCTTCATGCTGCAAGAGACATTAAAATAACTGAATTTTTTGAAAAGTATGTTGTACTTTTTGTACTGGTATTTTTAATATTAATTTAAATGAATAAAATGTTTATCACACATATTGAATATTTTGTTTAATAATAACTTTAAATCATAAAAATATTTAAATATTTCAAAAATAATAGGTAATTGACATTTCTCATATGAAGAAACAATAACAAAACCAAATGAACTTTTTAGTTTTCTTAGAAAGGGATGAAAGAAAAAAAACAATGCACAATGTGTCCCTCATGAAAAAAATTAAAACAAACTATGTACCAACTTGAAATCTATTTCGTCCACAACAACATTCACATCACACCACAACCACTTATCGTACACTGGAAAATGCTTAACCTATTCTTCATTTTATATACTAGTCTTCCTAAACTGCAAATAAACCAACCATTGGATTAGAAAGATTGAGTAGTAATCCATGAGCTCATTCTCTCATGTGAAGCAATTTCATTGAAAGGATATTAAAATTATGATACTAATCCATTACAAGTCAATGATACTTCAAGAATAATATGCACCCACATTGTGTGTTTGTGCTTAATAACTTCTCATGTTTCTCATCATCTCAATTTGCGCAGAAACATCACAAACATAGGGTGAGGATAAGAAACCTACATACATAAGTACCAACAATTTGTTACTCTAGTAGCAACATAAATTATGATAGTAACCGACAATTTTTTACTAGGAAACATAAATGAGTATTGAGTGAGTTGGAAACTCCTTTGTAACTAACTTATGCTCGTTGACCTATCCATATAAATTGTCACTTTGCAATCCCATCGTTTTCTTTTTGGGCACTCCCATGGACATATTTATACCAATATGCTTCCTTTACTTTGAAATCCTATTGGTTTCTTTTTGGGCACTCCAAAGGTTGTATTTGTATCAATATGATACATCTTTTCTTCAACCTCCACTCAAGGTAGGAACTTGCTACTGTGTAGCTATTCTTGTTTAAACGAGAGGATGCATAGCATTCTTTATAAAATTATGTAAAATGTCGAGAATTATTTTGAATAAATATGAACAATCTTTTGTGAAATTTTTTGGGTTGTGTTATATTCTTTCCATGACTAACCTAAGCAGTGAACCGGGGGGTTAGAGGCGGGGTGGAGCCCTTCGCTGCGTATTGTTAATGGGGGGGGTCATAGGGGTTTGAGGGGGGTGGGTAGCCCCATTCTATGGGGTCCAGGAAACACCACGAGAAATTTTTTTTTGGACCCTATATTAGGTTGAGAGGACCTACCTATGGTTTTTGGTCCATGGTTTTCGATGCGATGGTTTTTGGTCAATGGTATTGGATGCTTCGACATGTATAAATATGTATTGTAACATTGAAAGGAATATAATGAAAAATCAAGCTGGTAGTCCCGGTTTTGGGATCCAGGGGAAAATCTATGTGTATACATGTGTTTTATGTGTTATGCTCTCGCATCGTTTATTTTCTATGTTTTAGAATTCGTATGCAGGTAATTTTTGTACAGGGTTAAAAACTACATTTGGTATCGGAGTTATTTTGGCTTCAAGGGGATGCCTTTATTGCTAAAGGGTTTCACTCAGGCCTGTGGTAGACCCTGTTTAGTGGGAGATCTACGGGATCGATTCTGGTGGTGAAAGAAGATGGCGAGCAGTGGAAAGATAGAGATCGATAATTTTAATGGTCAGAGTTTTGAGTTATGGAAACTCAAGATCGAGGATTTGTTGGTGGATAAATATCAGTGGATCACGGTAGATCCTGGTACTAAACAAACGGGAGTGTCCAATCAAGAATGGAAGAAGTTGGATCAAAAGGCAAACAACATAATATGATTGTGTGTCTCAGATTCAGTATTGCTGAATGTATCAGGGGAAGCTATGGAGAAGGCTTTGTAGGACAAGTTAGGACTTTGTACCTATCTAAGTCTCTGGTGAATAATCTGTTCCTATGGAAAAAGTTGTATAACCTAAGGATGAAAAATGGAGACTCAGTGACAGATCATCTGAATGCATTTAATACTGTGGTATGTTAACTATTATATGTTGATATTAAAATTTCTGATGAAGATAAGTGCATCAGTTTGTTGTGTTCTCTACCAGATTTGTGGGATAGTCTGGTTATTGCAATAGGTAGTAATACAACTGCCTTGTAGTTTGATGAAATATTCTCATCCTTGTTGACGAAGGAGATGAGACGGAAAAAAATGGAGAGCTAGAATGGTGATGCCTTGTCTGTACGAGGGTGGTCCTGGAAGAGAAACAAAAATAAGTCATCGAGTGGGAGATCTAAATCTAGAGGGATATCTAAAGGTGGTGTGCTGGAAATGTGGAAAGGAAGGGCATTACAAAAGGGATCTGATGATGCTTCTTATGTAGATGTGAGAACCACCTCAAATGAAGGTGGGGATGTGTACTTGGCTTCTTCAAGTACACATGCAGATCATGAGGCATGGTTGATTCACTCAAGTGCATCCTTTCACTTCATTCCCCATAGAGAGTGGTTCTGTGAGTATGATAAATATGATGGTGGTGATGTCTTCTTAGGGGATTATAGGAAGGCTAGAATCGTTGGTTGCAGAAAAGTAAAGTTGAAATTGCAAGGTGGAAGGGTTAGAACACTTTTGGGTGTTCTGCATATTCCTGCATTAGCCAGAAATATGATTTCTTTAAGCAAGCTAGATGATGCAGTTGTAAAAACAATGTTTGAGAAGGATACTTGCAAGATGGTTCGAGGAGCACTGGTATTGATGTGGGGAGTTTAGACTGGAACTCTGTACAAGCTGCAAGGTAGCACTATTGTTGATGGGTGCAATAGTTATGTGGTTCCTGAAAGTGGAGTAGAAAATCTAGGGGTCTCTGGAGAGAAGACCATGTTGTGGCATCAAAGGCTTGGACATATTGGAGAGAAGGGCCTTTGAATACTTCACGGTAAAGGTATGGTAGAAGGTATGAGTATTAGCTATTTGGATTTTGATTTCTATGAAAATCGTGTATATGGGAAGCAAAATCAAGTGATTTTCCCCTCTGGAGGTAAGAGGGCGAACCAGATATTAGAGCTTGTGCACAATGATGTGTTTGGACCTGTGAAGATTCCATCACTGAGTAAGTCTGTGTACTATGTATCATTTATAGATGACTTCTCAAGGAATACATGAATATATTTCCTTAAGAAGAAATATGAAGTCTTTGGCAAGTTTAAAGAATTTAAGGCTCTTGTGGAAAACCAGAGAGACAAGAAGATAAAGGTGCTGAGGATAGATAACAGTGGAGAGATTTGTACTAAGGAATTTGAAGAATTATGAAAGAAGTGTGGTATAGCATGGCAGAAGACTACTCCATATACACCTCAGCAAAATGGAGCTGCAGAAATAATGAACAAGACGTTGATGGAAAGGACAAGAAGCATGCTTAGTGGTGTTGGGTTAGGACAGGAATTCTGGGAAGAGGCGGTGGAGATAGCATGTTACCTAGTCAATAGATCACCTTCATCAACATTGGAGGATAAGACTCCACAAGAGCTATGGACTAGTAAGAAACCCTCTCTTTCACATCTAAGGGTATTTGGATGTGATGAATATGTACATGTTCCAAAGGAGAAATGAACCAAGTTGGATAGTAAATCTGAAAAGTGCATCTTTATTGGGTATAAGGATGGTTTAAAGGTTTATAAGCTTTGGAACCCAACAACAAGGAAGGTTTTCTACAACCGAGATGTGGTGTTCAGAGAGGTGAAAGATCTTATTAAACATGAAGTCCAACAAAAGGAACCTGATAAGATAGAGTTTGAGCTAAAGAAGGAAGAATCAAACTCTACATCAGAGGAGGAATCAGAAGATGAAGAGGCACAAACTCCGTGTGTGAGAAGATCAGTTCGAGAAACAAGGCAGCCAGAAAGGTATAGTGCATTTGTTTTCTATTCAAATTTTGCTTTATCTATTACTAATGATGATCCCAGAACTGTGAAGGAAGCAGTAGATTCAGAGGATGGAAAAATCTAGAAAGAGGCCATAGTTGATGAAATGGCATCTTTGCACAAAAATGAGTCTTGGGATCTAGTGGAGTTGCCGAATGGAAGGAAACCCATTGGAAGCAAATGGGTGTTCAAGAAGAAGACAAATGCGGAAGGAAAGGTGGAGAAATATAGAGCTCAATTGGTTGCAAAAGGTTATTCCCAGGTGCCGGGAATTGATTTTGGTGATATTATTTCTATTGTTGCCAAGGTAACTTCTATTAGATTATTTTTATTTGTTGATGCCGCTTTTGATTTTGAGGTAGAACAGATGGATGTGAAGACATCATTTCTTCACGTCGATCTGGAAGAGGAGATCTACAAGAAGCAACCTGAAGGCTTTGCGGTGAAGGGTAAGAAAGAACTGGTATGCAAGTTAAAGAAGTCTCTGTATGGGTTAAAACAATCACCAAGGATGTGGTATCAGAAATTTGATACATTTATACGGGGACTTGGCTTCACCAGAAGC